>BQNB010072325.1:0-32472 GCA_026074375.1 Tanacetum coccineum
CAAGACCAAGCAGGTTTGGAAAGCAACGGGCAAACTATTTGCTAATATTGGTTATCAATGGAGACCCACAGGAAAGAAATTCACCTCAGGAAAACTTAATTGTGGTTATCAATGGAGACCCACAGGAAATAAATTTGCCTTAGGAGAACTGTGCCCTTTAACTAGGATTCCTGTGACATGTACTGCTATTTTGGCTAACCAACAGGACCCCAACACAAATTGGGGATCTGAAATTCCAAACCCTCCAAATTCGACTGTTTTCAAGTGCAGGTGGTACAGATCATCCTTTGGTATCTGGACTCAGGCTGTTCAAAACTCGATTTAGAGGAAGAAATGGCTCCTGTACGCATCAGTTCAGGACCCGAGCCTAAAATGATGTTTGGACAAAACAGTTCAAGCCTCGTTCTTCATCAAATGATGTCTGCTCAAAACAGTTCAGGCCTCGCTCCTCAATGTCTAAAGATGCTTGAACACAGCAGTTCAAGCCTCGGTCTTCATTGTCAAAAGACGTTTAAACAAATCAGTTCAAACCTCGTTTCTCAAATGTCACAAAGGCGTCTGCTGGCATCTCTTCAGGCCCCGTTCCTTAAAGAGAAGAAAGGTGTACGCTTCAGTGCGCTTTATCTTCAAAAGAAGAGAAATCTTTTTGTTCTTGATCATTCTCATCAACAAGTTTCATATTTTGTCCATGCTCGTTCAGTCGTTATGTGGATCAACGTAGATCAGCTGGTATTCTAATTCACTAGATCAAAAATGGCAATCACATATGCAATTTTTGAAGGGGAGAATAGTGAATCTAATGTGATCAACACGGTTAAACTTGGTCTCTCAATGTGTATGAAACGATCGAATGTGAAAGAGAGGTGAAAAAGAAGAGTGAAAAAGAAGAGATGAACAGATCCTTCATTGCTCGGAGTGATTACAGATTGGAAAGGGAAACCTTCTCTTGGATCTACAGAAGTTGCAAATGAATCCTATCTTCCGCATTTCAGTTGATATCTTTGTTAGGGCATTCACTACATCAGCAAATGTCCCTTCTATCTATATTCAGCTATTCTGGAATACTCTGACTCACGATGCAAAGACTAGGGTTTATAGCTTTCAAGTCGATGAGCACTGGCTTACTCTGAGTGCTGATCTTCTAGCACCAATTTGTACACGATATCGATTGATGATATGATGAAGTCTTCTCCAATATGCTTGTTGTCCAAAGCTTCCAAGTCCAAATCATGGTTGTGGCATCGTCGTTTAAACCATTTAAACTTCGGCACAATCAATGATCTTGCTCGAAAAGATCTGGTTAGAGGTCTACCAAGATTGAAGTTTGAAAAAGATCATCTTTGCTCAGCCTGTCAACTTGGAAAAAGCAAGAAGTTCTCCCACAAACCAAAATCTGAAAACACAAATATGGAAGTTCTTCATACCCTTCACATGGATCTGTGTGGTCCAATGAGAGTCCAGAGTATTAATGGGAAGAAATACATTTTAGTCATCGTGGATGACTATTCAAGATTCACATGGGTAAAGTTTTTGAGATCAAAGGATGAAACTCCAGAGTTTGTCATCAACTTTCTTAAGCAAATACAGGTTGGTCTCAACAAAACAGTCAGATACATCCGAACAGATAATGGAACGGAATTCGTCAACCAAGTTATGTCTGAATACTATGAAGGTGTTGGCATATTTCATCAAAAGTCTGTTCCGAGAACTCCTCAACAAAACGGCGTTGTCGAAAGACGAAATCGTACACTTGTGGAAGCAGCACGTACAATGCTGATATTCTCAAAAGCACCGATGTTTCTATGGGCAGAAGCTGTAGCTACTGCTTGTTACACCCAGAACCGATCCCTAATTCATACTCGTCACAACAAAACCCCTTATGAGCTTGTACATGATAAGAAGCCTGATCTTACATTTCTCCGAGTATTTGGTGCTCTGTGCTATCCTACAAATGATAGCGAAGATCTAGGAAAATTTCAAGCCAAAGCTGACATTGGGATTTTCGTTGGGTATGCTCCTAGCAGGAAGGGCTATAGAATCTACAATAAGAGAACTCGTCGATTAATGGAAACAATTCACGTCACATTCGATGAGATACATCAGACAATAGCTCCTGTACGTAGCAGTTCAGGACCCGAGCCTATCATGATGACCCCTAGACAACTCAATTCAGGGCTCGTCCCATCGCCTGTCCCTGCAACTACATACATTCCACCAACAGATAAAGATCTGGAGATTTTGTTCTAACCGATGTTCGATGAATACTTTGATCAATCTACAGATAGTGAACCAGTCCCCACGGCTACTGTTGTTAACGCTCTAATTGTTTCTATAAATACATCTATTTCTACAACGATTGCTCAAGATGAACCTTCTACAAGTCATTCACTGTCATCCTCACAAGTGCATCCTCCAGTCTTTCCTCAAGGTTTTGCAGCTGGACCAACTATCGAAGACACCTTAATTACTCAAGCTGACCTTCATCCCGCAGTTAACCCTGTTGCAGGAGAACCTAGTTCTGCACAGTCAACATCAGGGGATGTTAGTTTAGCTGAACCCAACCAAGTGAATCAACCACCGGATCATCTCAAAAAATGGACCAAGGATATCGTTGGTAATCCTTCTCGTCCGGTATCCACCAGAAAACAGTTAGCTTCCGATGCTTTGTGGTGCTGTTACCATACTGTACTGTCAAAAGTTGAACCAAAGAACTTCAAAATGGCCGTGAATGAAGATAGCTCGTTTGAAGCTATGCAAGACGAAATTCACGAATTTGATCGACTTAAAGTATGGGAACTAGTACCATGCCCAGACTATGTAATGGTTATTAGTCTCAAGTGGATTTACAAAGTCAAGCTTGATGAGTATGGTGATGTTCTGAAAAATAAAGCTCGGTTAGTAGCAAAGGGATATCGTTAAGAGGAGGGTATTGATTTTGAAGAATCGTTTGCACCCGTTGCACGGATAGAGGCCATCAGAATATTCATTGCCAATGCAGCAACAAAAAATATGATCATCTACCAGATGGATGTCAAAACTGCTTTTCTGAATGGTGATCTTCAAGAAGAAGTCTTTGTCAGTCAACCTGAAGGATTTGAGGACCCGGATAATCCTACACACGTTTATCGTCTGAAGAAGGCTCTTTATGGGCTAAAGCAGGCACCAAGGGCGTGGTATGACACACTATCAAAGTTCCTTTTGGCCAACAATTTCTTCAAGGGTGCCGTGGATCCAACGTTATTCACACGCAAATCAGGCAAACATATTCTACTTGTTCAAATATACGTAGATGACATCATTTTTGCCTCAACAGATCATAATGCGTGTCACATATTTTCCAAAGAAATGAGCTCCAAATTTCAGATGTCAATGATGGGACAAATGTCGTTTTTCTTAGGACTACAAGTTTCTCAAAGTCCCAGAGGCATCTTTATTAACCAAGCAAAATATGCTCTCGAAACCTTAAAGAAATATGGAATGGATCTCTCTGACCCTGTCGATACACCAATGGTGGATCGATTGAAACTGGACGAGGATCTCATGGGGATTCCAGTTGACCAAACTCGATTTAGAGGAATGGTTGGCTCCCTAATGTACCTTACAGCCAGTAGACCAGACCTTGTATTCGCTGTGTGCATGTGTGCTAGATATCAGGCTAAGCCTACCAAAAAGCACCTTGAAGCAATCAAACGTATCTTTCGGTACCTAAAAGGAACCATTAACATGGGTCTTTGGTATCCGAAGGACAATGCTATGTCACTAACAGCTTATGCAGATGCGGATCATGCGGGATGTCAGGATTCGAGAAGAAGTACGTCGGGAAGTGCTCAGTTTCTTGGAGATAGATTGGTTAGCTGGTCATCAAAGAAGCAAAGAAGCACGGCCATCTCAACAACAGAGGCGGAATACATTGCAATGTCTGGATGCTGTGCTCAAATCCTTTGGATGAGATCTCAGCTAAAAGACTACGGCTTTCTGTTCAATAAGATTCCTCTGTACTGTGATAACAAAAGTGCCATTGCTTTAAGCTGCAACAATGTCCAGCACTCACGATCTAAGCACATCGACATACGACACCATTTCATTCGAGAGCAAGTGGAAAATGGAGTGGTTGAACTCTACTTCGTGGAAACAAACTATCAACTGGCAGATATCCTCACAAAAGCTTTACCAAGAGAGCGTTTCGAATTTTTACTCCCACGACTTAGGATGAAGAGTTTAACACCTGAAACCTCAAACGCCTTCAAGAAGGAGAGGATGAGTAAATGAAGTGTCCTCTTGTATCCTTTGTACATAAGTACATAAAAATAGACTTGGTAAATATTTTAAGTCATTTGGAATTACAAAATGGTTTGCAATTACTTCAAATTGCAACCCGGTTCTCATTTGAAGGAAAGATTGTCGTCTGAAAGACAACTGTTCCTAACAACGGGTAATTAATTTTACTCGGGCATGGATTACTTTATATCCATGCAACTTGGGATTAATGTACGTTTCAGTGCATTTTTCTTAATTCGGAAGAGAAGTCTTCCTGTTTGATAACCAAATAATTTTTCTTAATTGATTCTTCAAAATTATTTGTGTTAACCACGGTGGTAAAAGTGTTGTTTGAAAATCAATCCGGACAATTTGACACTCAATCAATGACTACAGCTCTTTCAATAGAAAACGGGTCATCGATTGAGGGGGAGAGTGTTGTTCAAATTTAATGTCTGGGTGCCGATTGGAAAGTGTAACCGGGTCTTGGAAAGACAAGAGAAGCTAAGGAACCAAATCTTCAGAGCTCTCACTGCATCAGCTGATGTTCCTTCTAGCGTTACAGAGACAGCTGATACAACATCAACACTTCAACCACCACCTCCTCCACTACAAACCTACAGTTCATCGAGATATTTGGTAGAAAGTTAAAGATCTGAAGAAACTTCAAAATTCTCGATTGCTTCATTAGTGGAAGGCTCAGAGATATTGGCTACTGTCTAATCAAGAGAAGTGAATGATTTTATCATTTACGCTAACTATTACACTACAAGATCACTTAAAGATGGAGATGGAGATGGAGTATACCCAGATCCATTAATGTCAAGTTAATAACCCGAATGCTCAGACATAAATGCACGACCAAACACTTTTTAAGAAGTTATGAAAGATCTCATAAAGGGAGTCAAAAAGCTTCCGCAACATCTGATATCATATTCTTTCTTCCACAAGTTCACAAGATGCGCACTAAATTACTAGATGATGAGAGATTAATTGGCTGATAATCTCAAGAAGCTCATGATCATAATCGAAACAAGTACAAAGTGAACCAGCTCAATTGTTATGCTAAATATCACAAACAACAAAGTACAAGATGTAACATGAAGAGTCAAAAGACTAAAGCTGTAAGACTTAAGTCAGTGTATTCAAGGTGACATCCCTTAGGGGGAGATTGTTCGATAAGAGTAAAAGACTCGGTCACCCGTATATTTATTGTTTATATAATAGTTCGTATTATAATAGTTAAACGTGTATGTCTTTCGTTTCTATCCGGGTACTAATTACCCGGTATTTTGTATAAACTATATAAGTCCTCTTCCAACGTTTGGAAGAGGCTTAGCTAGTCATTTTCACTTTTCTTATTATCACACATTTTCTCTCTCTAGAAATCCCTCTCGATGTGTTTCTCTCTCTAACACTACCAATCACAAGAATCATCACCCGAGTTATGAATTAAAACGATCCTACAATATACTACGCCTTATCCATATCCAAAGCTCAAAAGCCGCTCGATTACCTAACTTTTGAGACTTGAAGAATAAATTTTCGTATCTGTGGGTTGAAAGTGAGCGCATATTATGACATACCAAGTGCACAAAAGCTTATGGTATCACACACTGGTGGTTCATAGTAGAAAAGGAATTCAAAACTTCACAAACACCGTGAACCCTCAGATCCGTGATGCAGTCAGATCCCAGATGCGAATTCTCATTGTAAATCAGTATCAAGACTTATTACGAAAGATACAGGATACAACTACTTATAAGAGATAGTTCTACTGCCGAGCTGAACTTAAAGAGTATACAGATCTCGGAAAAGGATTCAAAAACTTCATACCAATGATTTGAAGATATGTTTCGCCTGTCATCTTCAAGACAAGCTACACCACCTACCTAACATCAGACAAAGTTAATCTACACACCGCAGTCCCAACATGTGATCAGAAACATTGGTCTCATCAGGAAACGTTTGGGAAAGACCTTGCAGCTAGCGTTGAGAGCTATCAACAAAGCTCAATACCTAGGAACAACAAACCGAATTTGGATTTGGATGCATCGACTTTCTATTCATCGAAGATTACACCATTGACACCAAACCCATAGCATTAATCTACAGAGACACGGGAGATAATAAGGAAGATGAGAGAAAGATAGGTGCACAAGTTAACGATGGAACGTTAAAGAGAATTCGGGAAATCTAGATTTCCATGGTGAAAAGATTTCAGGCTGTTCAAATTCATAAGGTCTATGGAGACTCAGAAATGGACTGAGTACGCAAATAGAAGGGAGTGAAGAACTTTATCAAGTGATGAGAAAAGACTAAAGATCAGGATAATATTTCGAAGTCTGGAAGCTTTTGTTGGGTGGACGGCTTAGAGAGATATTGACTACAAGACTAGATCAGCCAGAACAAGTGGACATCGTTCACTCTATCCGACACTAAGGTCAATATTATCTTATTGTGAATAATTTATCTTGTACAGTATAAGTAATAAGTAGTATATCTTTTGATTCTATGACCCTCAACGATTGAGGGGGAGCATTAATATGGTTTTAATACACGGCTTGTGAATAATTGGCACACTTTTCTCCCAATTTTTATAACATATTTAAATCAATTGATATCCAAAATGTCAAAGGGTTTAAAATTTTTGATAAGGGGAGAAAATGTGATTAAAATATGTGAATAATAAAAATGTGATTATTAAGACTCGTGTGTATACTCTGCCCAAACGTGCTAAACAATTTCGAATACCGATGCACATTTTGAGGGGGAGCGTTTCTGAAAAGTAAAAACAATCGAGGTCAAACGCTTTGATATTAATAATCATTGAAGTACCCTAATTGATTATTCAATTGGTTTTATGGAAATTAGAACTCTGTAACCTAAAGACTGACCATGCATTTTACTTTATCGAAGATATAAGTTGATAAGGTTAGGTACAAGTTCCAATGATCCAAGCCAAACCGAGGGATCTGCATGATCCTGCCAGAACCGGAGGGATCTACCCAGGGACAATCCACTAGTTAGTACAGAAGTCCTTAGGTATGATTAAAAGGAGTAAATGTGAGAACAAGGGAATAGTGCCGACTGAGATGGAGCTAGTACTGGAATATACCCAACAAGGTGCTAGTCATGAAGTCTCGGTAAGCACTGAAGGGGTTGAAGAATGAAAAAGAATTGTACGGATAAAGGGTGTAAAGAAAGAAGCCCTCCATACACTTAGGCAGAAACCGGGTCAATACATATGCTGTCAGAATCACAAGTTGATTGCTGACATTGAAGACGACATCATGGACCCAGTGATGCAATGCACAACCCTTCCCAGCCATTCGAGTTTCTCTTGAAAGAAACTTGTCTCATTTGTCACGGAGACTAAACATGCAATCTACTGTCTCACTCACTCCGAGTAAGTCGGTATTGAAAAGGTGGCAGTCAGCTCCAGCCTCCGATCACTAATATCAAAGCGCACTTTCGAGTCTAGAGCCAAGAGATCATCAATTAATCTCGTTAGGACACATTTCCATTTATCTTGTCTTTCACACACTGTGGAAACAAGGTTATCTTAAGAGTCCTACGCATTATCCTTGTGATATTGCCAGAACATCCGAGTGATACGAAGGTATTCACTATGAAGATGGAAATCCTGCTAGAGCCTACATCAAACAAGCTCTAGGTAGGTGACTTGTGCGATTCTACAAGAATCAAACTTGTGTCAACTGGAAAGAAACGATGGTGCGATTCTACGTGAATCAAACTTGTTCCAGCATAAGAATTGACGGTTATTGAACATTTGACAACCAATCAAAACTATCGAAGTGTTACAAAATATTTTCATAATTAACACTTAGACTGATTTTTCAAATCAATTTTCTCTTTATTGCTAACTGTTTCATTACAGGATCATTTAAAGATGGAGATGGAGATGGAGATTCCCAGTTCCAGTAATGTCAAGTTAATAACCGAATGCTCAGACACGACCTACACTTGTTATGAAGTTATGAAAGATCTCATAAAGGTGTCAAAGCTTCCGCAAACTCTGATATCATATTCTTCTTCACAAGTGCACAAGATGGCAATAAATTACTAGATGATGAGAGATTAAGTTTGGCTGATGATCTCAAGAAAGCTCATGATCAAAATCAAAACAAGTCAAAGTGATCAAGCTCAATTGTTATCTAAAGATCACTACAACAAAGTACTAGATGTAACATGAAGAATCAAGAGACTGCAAGCTGAAAGAGCTTAAGTCTAGTGTTTTCAAGGGTGACCTCCCTTAGGGGGAGATTGTTAGATATGAGTAAAAGACTCGGTCACCCCGTTTATTTATTGTTTATAATAGTTCGTAGTTTAATAGTTAATAGTACGTTTTTCGGTTTTAAGTCGGGTACGAATACCCGGTATATTGTAAGTACTATATAAGCCTCTTCCAACTTTGGAAGAGGCAAGCTAGTCATTACTTTTCATTTCATAGAAACACATACACTCTCTCTCTCTATACATTCTCTATCTAAACTATCTCTCTCTAGTGTTACTCTCTCTAAAAACAAAACTAGCCCAATCCAAGAATCGAAACCCGAGGTTTTGATATAGAAAAACCACAAAGTGGGTTATTAATAACTTAAAAAAAAAAAAGGTCAAAATAAGGATTTGCTGTTATTAATCGATATTATCACTAGTTACAACTTAAAGAGCTGAAAGGATTTGTAACTTGTGTTATCTTGCTTTCTAAACTTATAAACACTATCATAAATACTAATTAACTTAGTGATCATTTCCTAAACAAACATACTTTAATTCCTTGCTTGAATAATCTCTTAATAGCTTTCTTTACAATATTCGATATGTGCACGTTTTGGTTAATTTGATAAGTGACAATCATAAATAGCCTTAGCAAAAATAGCAAAGACCTTCATTACAAAGCTGTGAAAAACTAACAATTCTCCTTGGGATGAAACTGGACTTACCTAAGCTAACTATACATGAAAGGATCTACATGCCCTTAGTTGTTGTTTATAAAGTAAAAATTCAGTATTTTCTTTCTAGTATTCTAGAAGTTTAAAGCTTGCCAAAAATACATCAACCCTCCCCTTTTGTCGAGACGCGGGTCATTCTCAAGTAAATAGTCCTTGAGAAGAACTCTAACGGATCGTGCTTCCCTGGATACTTCTTCCGTTTGAATACTCCACGTTTTCAGAGTTTGTTTCAAGTTCTTTAGTATATTTTTAAGAAAAATCATGACATTAGAAGCATGAACCATAACATTCCATTCTATCTTCTCCTTCTATCTCTTCCTTCTTCTTCCTTCTTCATTATCCCTTTTCTGTCCGTCTTCCGCTCTTTCTCTTATTCTCTTCTTCTATTCTTCTATTCTTCTTTCCCTTCCGTCTTTCTTTTCCTTTTCTTCCTATTCCTCCACTTTCTTCTTCTTCTTTATTCTTTCTTTCTTTTCTTTCTTTTCTTCTTTCTTCTACGGTTCTTTCTCATTTCTGTCTTCTTCTTCTTCCTTCCTTCGTTTCCTTCTTCTCTTTCCCTTTATCTTCTTTTTTCAAGTTCTCTTTCCTCTTGTTCCATTCTTCTAACCTTTCTTTTCTCTTTCATTCCTCCGAGTGAAACACACATCAACCCTCCCCTTTTGTCGAGATGCAAGTCAATCTCAAGTAAATAGTCTTGGAGAACTCTACGACCATGCTCCCTGATACTCTTCGTTTGAATACTCTACGTTTTCAGAGTTTGTTTCAAGTTCTTTAGTATATTTTTAAGAAAAATCATGACATTAGAAGCATGAACCATAACATTCTTCCAAGAATCTTCTGCAACAAAGGTGAAATCTTGTTCCAAAAACCAAGAATGAAACAAACGAAAAGGGGTAGGACCATAATCCATGTGAGATTCCTTAAGAATAATCGGTTTATGATCAGAACTATGGCGATGAAGAATCAAACCCGACACGTTTGGGAAAAGATCTAAAAGCCCATGAGAAACTAGAAACCGATCTAGCTTACTCATCTTACTCGCATATTGAATTTAGCCGCATTCGAAGCATAGAAAGTGGAGCCATGTCGTTCTGAGGCAAAATGCACTTCATTAAAGTCTCCCATTACAACAAAGTCACATTGCCAATGATTAATTTTCCCCATCATCTATGCCCATATTTGTCTTTATTAGGAATGTCTTGGGGAGAATAAACCAACATGAACAATAAATCTGAATCAGTAGCTAACCACTTACCTTCAACACAAAGGCAATGATCAATACAATATATTCTCCTCTTTTGAAAGATAGTTTTATCCCAAACACATAAGATGCCTGAGGAGGTGTCATTTTATACACTTTCCAGGGTCATTTAACCCTCTAAATCGTGCAAATATACTCAAAATACGTGTTTAATCATTTTTTTTGTATTTTTAGCACTTGGATGACATTTGGAGGAAATACACGTGACTTAGGATCATTTTTGAAAGAAACGGACGTGATTACAACTCTACACCAAAGTCGATGAAGAAAATCCATACAGTGGCTGGAGACGGTGTCGCGATTTCTAGCGACGGCATCAGGATGTGCAAGCGACGGCATCAGGATTCTGGTGACGGCGTCAGGACTTAACCGACTTAACGAAACCCTAGAAGATTTGGCGTGGCGACTGCATCACAATTATAGAGCGGCGCCGTCATGATTGTTTTTCTATATATACAAACTCAAATTTAGGATTTTAAAGTGTGGAACTTGTGGAATTCGTAATTGATATTTTAGGTATGAATATTATCAGGTTTTAGGTCGACTTTAGAGTTCTTAAACCCTTTTGTATCAACCTTAAATTCCATGTCTTATTCAAGTGAAGATCTTCTATCCCTTTAATCTTTCAATATGTCTTGTTGTTTGATTAATTGTTTTTCTTCACTTTCTTATAACATGTTAGGCTAAATTAATTAGTGTTTGCTTATGATTGCATGAAACTTGATTTGTAACTCCTTTTAATATTGCTTCTTGTTGATGAGTGTGCGCGTCAGGCTCTAGAAAACTAGCATCTTAATTGCTTGCGAAGATGTATAGGGAAGCATGATTTTGTAGAAAGGATACCATCGCAACAGTCTTCATACTACCTTGCCCTAATATGGTTGATCACTGTTTAAGTGTTTTAATGCATGTAATGTACTCTTAGGGGACTTGTAATAGTCTTCATACTACCTTACTTGGGTGTTGCCTTAACGAAATATTGCATAGACAGCGGGTTTGTGTAATTCATTCATGAATTAGGAAATACTTACACACTACATCTCAAGGGTGACGGGTAATAGAATTAGGAGGAGCAATTCAAAGAGTAGTGCATGATTAAGTAAACACTTTTGTTTACCTATACAATTTTCCACATTTAGTTTAGATTTAATTTAGTTTATTTAGTTTAATTAGTTTAAAACCAAAACCCTCTTCAAACCAGAGATTTTACCTGCTTTCATAAAATATAAAAAAATACAAAAATAATCTTCTTTCAACCCCTAGACCTTAGTTACATTTTATTTGAACCTTCACACGCTATTCCCTAAAGAACGATAACAACCCTCGAGTCTTGCCTATACTACACTACAACGGTTAGGTACACTGCTTAGGGAGTTGTAAAACTTTTGTGTTACAACAACCGTACATCATGTTTTTGCCACCGCTGTGCGGGGAATAGTATAGGTTTTGAATTCTATTTAGCTTAGGTCTACTCACTAGATTCCTATCAATTGAGAATTTAATTTTCTGTCAATTAGCTTTCTCGTAGTCTATCTTTTCTTTGTTCCCTTTGTTTTGTAAATCTTTTTTGTTGACCATCATGGGAAATGAAAATCCTATCCGTACTTTAGGAGATTATTCCCGACCTAGCTACGAGGGCTATCGAAACACCATTGAACTCCCTGATGGGAACAATGTGATGCCTCTGCAATCCGACACCATCCGGTTGGTGCAAAATAGATGCTCATTCCACGGACTGCGATCCAAGGATCCAAACCAACATCTTAAGGATTTTCTAAAACTTGTGGAGTCACTTGACCTTGATGTTGCAAATAGGAAAAGGACGCGCCTGCGTTTATTTCAATTTTCCCTTCGCGATCAAGCTAGCAATTGGCTTGAACGTCTTCCAGCGGGATCCATCTCCACGGATCTCACTACTAGATTCCTTGCTCAATTATTTCTACCGGGAAGGATTTCTAAACTCTGAAATGACATTTGATGTTCCAACAACATCAAGGTGAATCTCTTTCTGAAGCATGGACTCGTTTCAATAACATACTCCAAAAATTCCCTCATCATGGTATCGATCTTTAGCTCCAAGTCTAAATCTTTTATGACCATGTCAATCCCGCCATAAGGTGAACCATCGAACAATCGGCCGGTGGTAAGTTGCGTAACAAAAATGCCAAAGAAACTTGGGCACTATTAGAGGACCTCACCCTCTATGACAATGAAAGTTGGAATGACCCAATGGACTTTGTTAAATCGGTCAAAGCAATCTCTTTGCCACAAGATGTCTCAAGTACATCCGACCGTCATCGCATTGAGCTCAAAAATCAAGTACAATGCTTGATGGAAGCTCACCTCGCTCCTTAATCATTCATTCAAGTGAACAAGATCGCTTCTTCATGCGAGATTTTTAGTGGTCCCCACGACACTCAATACTGCATGGAAAATCCCAAGAAAGCTTTTGTCGATTACGCATCCTTGCATGACAATAAAGTAGGAGGTAAGATGTTCACTACAAACCAAGGGCCAAGAAATTTTAATGAAGCCACTCATGCTTAAAAGGATAAGCCAAATTACATCTAGGCTCGAACTCAAACATTTACAATCCTGAGTAATGGCTCATTCTTAACGTACACCTCCAATGTTCAATCAAAAATCAAAAGGGTGTTATCCGATTTTGATTCTCATTAAAAAAAAGATTGTCCGGTCTTGGAACCCAACTCAAGCAACAACAAGATGAAGTAATCAATAAAATCAACACATTATGAAATATTATTTCGAAGAAAATTGACAATACACCCACTCGTGATATTGCAAAAGATTCCATGGCTCGCATAAATTTCATGTCCCATGCTTATCATGATATTGCAAAAGATTCAATCATCTCTAGTGAGCAAATTAGGAACTCCTCTTCTCCCAAACGTGTTCATTTCATCAACAGAATCACCATTATAAGTAAAGAAGATGATACTAAGGAACAGGGATCGTCAGACCTAATGCAATAAGGACGCAATTGACATGACCACATTGTGAGGTAGACACAAAGTAGTATTCCATCCAAACTACTAAAGTCCCCCTCAAATACCCTTCCAGCTAGAAATAACAAACAATACACTTCATATTGCGAAATTAATATTTTAATTGTTATAAGAATATGCGGTTACTAAAATAGTAATTAAGGAAGCTAGGCCACGGGACGTGGAACGGGATAATCTAGGTGATAGGGCGTGCAAAAATACAAAGGAAGTAGAAGAAGTAGGGGAATGTATGGAGTATGAAGAGACCATTGACTTAGTGGACACATGTGATGAGTCAGTCTATGAGTCTTTGATAGAGGAAATGCCGAGTTGCTCCTTAAACCTCGACTTTAGGATTCAAAAAGGGGACCCTAGTAACCTAAAATTTTTGTGCGTGATAAGGCGTAAATTCATAGCCAATGCATATATCGATTTAGATTCACCAATGAATGTTATGTCCTTAGCATGTTACAACGCCATTAGAAATTAAGGGTATGAATTTAGGGGGAAGAATTTCGTTAGAATAGGAAGAGGTATGCATGTATTTGTAGGAAACATGAGCACGTAGGAATATCTTGAAAATATGGAAGCTAACATTGACCCTAGTGTATCCCAAGTAGTTTTTAGCCGGCCATTTGTAGAGATGACTAAGCTAATACTAGACAGGGAACAAGGCTTGATCATATTCATGGATAGAATCAAGGAAGTCACTATTAAAACTTCGTATAATGATCCTGAGATGGATGAATTAACTAGTGAAGGACACTACTTGTTATCATCTAGGGTAGTACTTAGTGAAGATGATTATAGGAGAGGATGTGAAAGGGCATCTGATTTAGAAAGTAGGTTTTACATGGATGTAGATAAGCTTGATCCATCATATAAAGAGGAAACTGATAGGATAAATCTTGATGGGTCGCTTTAAGTAGGTAGAAGTAGGATAAGTGAAGTAAATGATGAAGGAGGAGTCACGTAAGGAGTGTGACTCTGAGTCTAGCTACAAGACTCATTAAATAAAGAAAATCGCTTATTGGGAGGCAACCCGATCTTTTATTTTATGCATCTTAGGAGTGTCATTTGTTTTTATTCTTTATTGTTTGTTTTTATATGTTTGAATTCCATATGATCATGCTTTATTTTGTCTTTAACTTCATCTTAATTGAAATCAAAGGAATTTTACATCAAATAAAATGTTTAAAGGAAAATATCCGGTTTTTAAGAACCATTTCAAACATGTAAATCAATAATTTAGATTAATTCACATCTTGTGTCATGTTAGAGTCATATGATTGTGCTAATCATTTTTGTGGTTTATGTAATAATTTTTCTAGGAAACAACTAATAGGATTTGCGTGCGGAAATTTTTAAGAAACGAATTTTTTTTTACAAGAAACGGTGATTTTTTTTCAAAAGCTTTAAATTTATAAGACTCAAATTACCGGTTTATGAAATGGAAACACACGGGTAAAAGTATAACCCACGTATGTAGTATAATACTTTAAGTAAGACCAGGTCGTCCACATAGATTTGATTTGCGTTCGAGTAATCGTAGTTAAAATAAACTTTAACAATTTTAAGATAAATGGTGTTGGATTCAATAATGACAAAGATGACTACTCGGATAGCTTCATATAATTCCTAAGCAATAGTGATAATCACAATCTCAGATTTAGGGTTTTAACTTATAAAAAGGATTTCTCGCCAGAAAACTTTTCTACAAATTAACTTGTTTAACTAAAGACTTATATTTATTAACTTGATCAAATGTGTCACTCAAATAATCCAATTACTTTTATATCAAATCTATTTTGTTTATCAAATAACGTAAGCGGATTTCTCCTTTCAAACGATAAAGACCATAGACAAATCTTTAAAACTATATAGTTCACAACGGGTCTTTCAACCTATGCTATTATGAGTATACAATCAAAGTTGATAAGATAAGACACGATAGGATTTTAACATAAGCTTAAGATTAAAAGATCGCAATCATACCAAATGCTTATTCATTATATTAACTTCATCGAGTAGTCATAAGAGGTTTAGCCTCTCATGGCTATGGTGTTCATGATAAAAAAGTTGAGTAGAGAAACAAGAAACATACAAAATTCGGATTGAGAAATGGATTGAACACCACTTTTACAAGTATGAATTCGTATAGAAACCTTATTTAACTAAGTGCTATGATGATGATCTTCATTCTTCCCAGAAGTTCATGCTAAACTCTAGGGATTAATGAACATTGATGGGGAGGAATTTGTTGTTTGAGATGTGTATGAATTGTGTGTAATATGAGAGAATTTTCTCTCAATTCATAGGCTGGGCGAGGGTAAAAGTGCGACGCACTTCCTTGAGAAATGCGGCGTACTTTGTTTCTTTAGTGTGTAGATCTTTAATGCTGAGATGAAATGCGGCGCACATGATGTAGAAGTGCGGCGTAATTTAGGTATTAACTGTCCTTCATTAACTTCGTTCTGAAGTGCGGCGTACTTCCTGAGAAGTACGGCGTACCTTGCTTGATTCTTGGACTTAGTATTATTTTTTTCTATGTTTTTCTTTCGTAAGGTGTAAAATACTTGTGTCTTTAGTCTTTTTGAGCTTGAGATGTCTTCAAGTAAACCTGCACATATTTCATGCTTTTAAGTATCAAAAGTTCACGAGAAATGATATAAATAGATAAAATAACGCCGCCGAAAACATGTATAATTAAGGCGTTATCAAATCCCTCCACACTTACCTATTGCTTGTCCTCAAGAAATTAAAGCGAGAAAACAAGATTCATATATCGTGACGTGGAGAAAATTTTAAATTTAACAAGTGTTTATAGTTTTTATAACTTTTCAAGGATAGACATATAATAGAGCACCTCACATGAGGATTGTGTTTGATTATATTCACTCTAGCCACTCATATAGGGTTTATTTTGTAAAGTCACTCAATTACACAGACATAATCTAGATAGCTACCATAGGCTTGTACGAGACACATAAACATGCCTGTTGCGGCGTGAGCACCTAGACAAAAATCTCAAAGAGGCAAAACGTGATGTTGATGAGGGTGAATAGCATGTATCGATTCCATGTGCCAAACTTTAGCCTTATTCTTTGAACTTTTTTTCATACCAAACGCTTTGATAACTAAGGCTGGCATAGAACTTCTTTCATTGGGAATTTGATGAGGTGTCATTTTATATACTATTTCAGGGGTCATTTAATCCCTTAAATCATGCAAATATGCCCAGATTATATGCTTAATCATTTGTTTTTCAGGTTTTTAGCACTTGGATGGCATTTGGAGGAAATACACGTGACTTGGGCTCATTTGGAGAAGAAACGGACAAGACTACAGACCTACACCAAATCTCTTGAAGAATTGTGCATACAGAGCGTGGAGACGGCGTCATAGGCATAAAGCAACGCAGTGGCAATCTTTCTAGTGACGGCGTCAGGAAATTGACGAAGGCGTCAGGACATAACCGACTCATATCAGAACTAGAAGATTCTATCCCGTGATGGCGTCGCGACCACAGCTGGACGCCGTAGCGACGATTTCTCTATATATATTAAGCCGAATTTAGGGTTTTAAGTGTGTAACTTTGTATAACTTTTGGGAGCCGAACCCTAAATATTTTGTCAGCTTTTAGGCCGATATCAGGGCCTTCAAACCCTATTGTAACTGACCTTGATCCATGTTTTAATCAAGTAATATTATCTATATTTAATCATTCAATATGTCTATGTGTTGTTTGATTGGTTATGTTCTTGCTTTCGTTATAACATGTTAGGCTAAACCTTTTTTGTATTTGCTTATGATTGCATGAAAGTTGGATCGTAGATCCTTTTACTGTTGCTTCTTGTGATGAATATGCGCGTTGGGCTTTAGAAAACTAGCTATAAGATATTAAATTGACATAGACATCTAGGGAAATGCGAGTATGTAGAAAGGATACCATCGGTAACAGTCTTCATACTACCTTACCCAGGATACCATCGGTAACAGTCTTCATACTACCTTACCCTTAATATGGTTGATCCCTCTTAAGATATTTCAATTGCATTTAATATACTCTTAAGGGCCTTGTAATAGTCTTCATACTACCTTGCTTATGCATTGCCTTAACGAAATATTAAATAGACGACGGGTTCGTGTAATTCGTTCATGATTTAGGAAATACTTACACTGATCATCACGAGTGTGACAAGGCAACAAAATTAGGAGAAGCAATCTAATAAGTAATGCATGATTAAGCAAATACATCATTTTATCATAAAGTTATCACCAGTAGTTTAGATTAAAATTAGTTTCTTAATTAGTTAATCAAACCAACCTCTCAAACCATTGAATTTACTTGCTTTCTACAAAATATAAATATACAAAAATAATCTTCTTTCAATCTCGTAGATCTCGGCTAAGCCCTGTTCGAGCCTTCCCAACCTATTCCCCTAGAGAAAGATAACAACCCCCGAGTCTTGCCTATACTACACTACAACGATTAGGTACATTGCCTAGGGAGTTGTAAAACTTCGTGTACGCATCAACATTTTTCTTCAACTTTGGATACTTTAGCAGATTAGCACTAAAAGGGAGTGCTTGCAGATACAGGAGTTATGCGGGATTTATTTCACCTCTTATCATATTATTTTGTCTATAAATTAACCTCAATACGGTTAGTAAATGATAATCAAGCACAAGTTCTGAAGCTACTTGATTACCGGCTCACTCATATAATTTTCAACTAATACCAATGCTCCAGAAAAGGTGACAAATTACAAATACACAGCCATAACGACGGATGAGACACTTGTAATTGCATTTAAACCTTAACTCGAACAAGCTAAAGGTAAAAATTATCTTAGGTATCAAAGGTGGATACCTGAATTCTTTAAGGTTTAATTCTTAAAATTTAGTGGACTGGTTTTGTGCTAGTTATAGTGTCAATCCAGTTAGATTTGCCTTACTAAGAGTATACATTTTTAATTTTTGGGAAGAAAAGCATATATATTACTTTTTAAAGATTTTTCATAAAATATCAGTAGAAAATTTTGGCTAGATTATAGGGCAAACATGGAGGGATAAAATTAATTTTAATTTTGCCTATTTGACTCTTCTTCATACTTAAGTTGAACATTGCCCTCAATGTGAGAACTGCTAAATATAGAAAAAGGGAAAATTAAGGGAAAACGGTACTTCCCGAGGCATAAATATATATATGTTGAGAGAGCTTGTCTTTGAGAAAACGCCATAATTTTCCAAGTCTAATCTATGTTACATGCATAAGAGTAAACACACAAAAAGAAAATATTTTTGTTGTTTTTATTAGAAAAATAAAACAGAGGAGAAGGGACTCCTCCACACTTAAGTTAAAGCATGGGTTGCCTCTCGAGAATCGCTTAATTTTGAAATGAGTCATTAGCTAGACTCGTACTTCTGGGGTTCATTATTTGGGAATGAAGGGAGTGAGTTCTTCCTTTGGGTCATTATCTTCTTCATGGTATAGCTTGAGTCTATGGCTGTTAACCATGAATGTCTTGCCATATTTTCCATATAGTTCAACATATCCGGATGGATATTGATGTTTTACTACATATGGTCCAAGCCATTGAGATATGAGTTTTGGCTGTTTAAATTTGTACTAGAATGAAATAGCAGCACTTTGTTTTCGTGTTTGAATTCTTTTCTCATTTTGAGTTTTTTGTCGTGCCAGACTTTGGTTCTAGCCTTGTATAAACGAGAGTTTTCATAAGCTTGATGGCGAAATTCGTCTAACTCGTGCAACTAGAACATTCTTTTCTCACCAACGGCGATGAGATCAGGATTACAGTTTTTAAGGGCCTAGTATGCACGGTGTTCTATTTCAAAAGGTAAATGGCAGTTTTTTTCGTATACGAGTTTGTATGGTGTTGTTCCGGTTGGTGTTTTGTAAGCGTTCCAAAAGGCCCATAGAGCATCGTCAAGTTTCCTTGACCAGATACCTGGATTATCTTTCACAGTTTTTTCAAGTATTCTTTTAAGGGCTCTATTAGTGTTTTCAACTTGTCCACTCGTTTGAGGATGATATGATGTAGAGAAATAGTGGTTAACTCCATATCTTTTCTTTATTTTTTTCCATTATTTTATTGCAGAAATGAGTTCCTCGGTCGCTTATAAGAGCTTTAGGCATTCTAAAATAGCAGAAGAGTTTTTTCAGGAATGAAATAACATCTCTGGCATTGTTGGTTGGTAAAGCTTGAGCTTCGGCCCATTTGGATACATAATCGACAACGACTAAGATGTATTCGAATTTATATGATTTCGGGAATGGTCCCATAAAGTCAATACCCCATATGTCAAAAATTTTGCATACTTGAATGTTGTTTAAGGGCATTTCATCACGCTTGGATATATTCCCTATTTTTTGACATGCTTTGCAAAGGCGAACAAGAGTATGAGCTTATTTGATGATTGTTGGCCGGTAAAATCCTGAGTCTATGACTTTTTTAGCTATGATGTTTGGTCCATAATGTCCACCGGTTGTTCCGTAGTGACATTGATCTAGAATGGTTCGAGTTTCTGGTCCTGAGACACAGCGTCTGATCATACCGTCTGAACATACTTTAAAAAAGTAAGGGTCTTCCCAAAAGTAGTTTTTGAGGTCAGAGAATAATTTTTTTCTATTGTTGGTACGTCATCCTTTTAGGTATAACATTCACCCACCAAATAGTTTGCAAAGTCTGCGAACCATGGTGTGTCATTAGTGGTTATTTCCATAAAAGTTTCTCTTGGAAAGTTATCATCGACATCACTATCATCGCTTGTCTCATCATTTTCAATCTGAGATAAGTGGTCGGCGGTAACATTTTCTGTACTTTTTTTGTCTTTTATTTCTATATCGAATTCTTGTAAGAGCACAATCTAATGTATAAAACGTGGCTTAGGATCTTGTTATTTAAATAAGTGTCTTAGAGCTGAGTAATCGGTGTAGAAAATTGTTTTGGATAATATTAGATAAGGTCGGAATTTGTTGAATGCAATGACTACAACCATCAGTTCCTTTTTAGTAACCGTATATTTTTGCTAAGCTGCATTGAGGGTTTTGCTTGCAAAATAGATGGGGTGAAAGTGTTTTCCATCTTTTTAACCTAAGACTGCTCCAACTACGAAATCGCTTGCATCACACATAAGCTCAAATGGAAGATTTCAGTTTAGGCTCACGATCACAGGAGTACATGTGAGTTTTTCTTTTAATGAATTGAATTCTTTCTGACATTCGTCATTGAATTCGAATGGAGTATCTTTTTCAAGCAATTTAGTTAGAGGACAGGTGATTTTTGAGAAGTCTTTGATGAAACGTCGATAGAAACTGGCATGTCCTAAAAAACTTCTAATGCCTTTGACATTAGTAGGGGTTGAAAGTTTAGAGATTACGTCGATTTTGGCTTTGTTAACTTCAAGGCCTGCAACAGACACTTTGTATCCAAGCACAATTCCTTCTTTAACTAGTAAAGTGATATTTTTCCCAGTTATGGACAAGATTTGCATCCTTGCAACGTTGGAGCATTTTATCAAGAATTTTTAGGCAATGATCAAAAGAGTTTCCAAAGACAGAGAAGTAGTGCATGAATACTTTGACAGATTCTTCAATCGTATCATGAAAGATAGCTAACATGCACCTTTAGAAAGTAGCGGGAGCATTACATAAACCGAAAGGCATTCGCCTGTAAGCGTATATTCCGAAAGGGCACGTGAATGTTGTTTTTTCTTGGTCCATAGGATCGATTGGTATTTGAAGTATCCAGAAAACCATCGACGAAACATAAGTATTTATTTCCTGCGAGTCTTTCTAACATTTGATCCATAAATGGCAAAGGAAAATAGTCCATTGCGGTTGCTTCGTTGAGTTTACGATAGTCGATGCATACTCGCCAACCTGTAACAATTCTTGTTGGGACAAGTTCATCTTTTTTGTTGGTAACAACTGTAATACCACCTTTCTTGGGTACACAATGAATGTGACTTACCCAAGGGCTATCGGCTATTGGATAAATGATACCAGTGTCAAGAATTTTAACGATTTCCTTTTTAAGAACTTCTTGCATATTCAGATATAATCGTCTTTGCTTTTGAACGACAGGCTTTTTGTTTTCCAGGAGTTGAATTTTATTTTACAAAAAGACAGACAGATTCCAAGAATGTCTGTTGTTTTCAAAGCAAAGGTTTGCTTGTGTCTTTTTATAACAAAGATGAGCTTAATTTTATCTTGCTCGGGAAGCTGGGATGATATGATTACAGGAAGAAAAGAGGGTTCTTCCAAGAATGCATATTCCAGGTTATCAGGAAGAGGTTTGAGTTCATGATCCGTAGGAGGTTCTTGAAGAGATGTCTTGATCTTATAATCGGTATTAAAGGTGATTTTTTTAATGGCGGTTCTTCAGTGTTGGATTCGGATTTAGAGTTTTCTTCGGCGGTCACTGCCATGAATTCATCGAATTCAGCAAAGAGTTTTTCTTCGAGGATGGTTCCTTCGATTAAGTAAAGGATTTTACTACCTTCATCGAGAAGAGCATCAAAATCTTCTTCTAAGATTTCATCAATGATGTCAATACTAAAACATGTATCATCGTTTGAATAAGAGTGTTTCATTGCGGAATCCATATGAAAAGTCATACGTTCAGTACCAACTCCAAGATTGAGTCATTTTTGCTTAACTTTAATTACTGTATCGGCAATATGGAGAAAAGGTCTCCCTAAGATTAGAGGAACTTTACTGTCTTCTTCCATTTCGAGAATAACAAAATCTACATGAAAGGTGAATTTACCAACTTCAACGAGCATATTTTTAGCTATTCTAACAAGGTATTAGAATGATCTATCGACTAATCTTACGCTCATTTTAGTGGGTTTGAGAGTTTCGAGAGATAATTTAGCATATAGAGAGTATGGCATGAGATTAACGCTAGCACCAAGATCGGCTAAAGCATCACATAAGAAAGCTTTGTTGAAATTACATGGAATGAGAAAACTTCCAGGGTCTTCAAGTTTTAGTGGAACTTTGTTTTGAATCATAGCTGAACTTTCATCGCTCAGGAAAGCGGATGAAATTTGTTCGAGCATGTGCTTATTGCTAACGAGTTCTTAAAGAAATTTGCCATAGTTTGGCATTCCTGCTAAAACGTCGACAAGAGGTACATTGATTCGAACGGCTTGAATCATTTTGAGGAAATTTCCGTATTGGGCTTCCATTTTTTCTTTTCTGAGGAGTTGAGGATACGGGATCTTCGTTTTATATGGTTTAGTTGTTGGGTTTTCTTTGGCTGGTTTTGGATCTTTAGGTTTGGGTTGTGGTGTAGGTTCTTCATTTTCATCATCGCTGTCGAAGATGGTAGAATTTTGGGAATCATTTTGTTGATCATTTGGGTTGATTGGTGGATCGTAAGATTTACCACTCAGCGTAAATACTGCATTTACCTGCTCGTTTTGAGCTTCCGGTGGTTGATAAGGTTTGGATGAGATACCTTTTGGGTTAGGTTGAGTGTTACTAGGAAGAGATCCAAAAGGTCAAACAGATTGCTTGTTAGCAAATCTGTCGAATTTAGCTTCGAGATTTTGGATCGATGCTTGATGATTTTTGGTTGTTGTTTCGAGTTTGATTTTGAGATTCATAAAAGCATTTTTGATAAAATAATTGGTAGAGTGTTGAGCTTTTATGAAAGCACTTAATTATTATTAAAGGTCAGGTTTATCATCAGAATTAGATTGATAATTGTCTCGATTGTAATCGTTTCTTCCGCTTGAACGCCAATTATCGCGATTTGAGTCACGGTCACGGTAATCATTGTAAAAACGAGTGTGACGGGATGTTTGCATGAATTTGGCTTCTTCTTTACGGGACATAGGTGTGTCATTATTGTTATGATCGGGGTTTGGTTGTTTTGAACGAGATTGAAGTTCTTTATGTTGAGCATCTATTTTCATTGTCATGGCATCCATTCGGGCCATAATTTTGTCAGTGTCAGAATTACTACTACCTTCATCGGTGAAAGCAACTGTTTTTTTAAGAGATGGTTTAGATTTTTGGTTTTTAGCACAATCAAGCTTGAGTAAGACTTTGTCTTCGAGAAGTTGATAAGCTTGGTTTGGCATTTTATAGAGGAAAATACCACCAGCTGCGGCATTTAGGACTTCTTGGGTAGTTTCATTGAGACCGTGGTAAAAGATTTTAATGATATTTCCTTTGGATAGATTGTGACCATGGCAATTTCTGAGCATTTCTTTCATACGAAGCCAAGCTTCGGTTATGGTTTCATTTTCATGTTGAGAAAAGGCTCAGATTTCGTCGAGGAGTCGATTGAAAAGAGCTGGGGGAAAGAATCTTCTAATGAAAGTGGTTAGAAGTTCATCCCATATTTCGATAGTTCCTTCGTTGAGTTTATCCAGCCAGGTTTTTGCTTCACCCGTGAGTGATAAGGGAAACATCATTAGGCGGACGACTTCATTTTTGATGTCTCTGTATTTAAACATATCACATATTCCAAGGAATTCGTGAATGTGTTTGTGCGGATTGGTTTTAATTCTACCATCGAATTGGTTTACTTTGACGAGGGTCAAGTTGTTACCCTTAATGGCGAATTCGTTTGTTGTTTCGGGAATGGTGATTGCGAAACCGGGAGTTAGAGCGACAACACGGTCGGCAGCCCACATTGGTACATCATCCATCGGATTGTAATTTTCAAGGATATCAAGAAAGTGACAGAAATAGTTGATGTCAAGGATTAGAGCATAGATTACTTTTGGTTGTGCAGGTGGTTCGTTTCTTTGTTCGAATGGAACTCTCCTGTTTCGTCGACAAAATCTTTAGAAATGCATGATTTTACCAAAGAACAAAAGTATTGTATGTTAGCATCATTTTACCAAAGATGTATAGTCTTCGAAAATGCATGATTTGTCATATTTTGACTATCAATAAAAATTCACCAAAAAAGAATAAGCATGTTGCCGTCTGAGTTGACAAATTTATCAAACTTGAATATTGGGTCTTCTTTTGATCCATTGCACAGGTAGCATTTAGACCATTGGTTGATGTATTACTGAGTACGGTAACTTATGTATATTTCATATGCCAAATTTTTTATGTTCAAAAGATTCTTGATTTCTTCTCACTATAGAAAAGGTAACCTATTTTATGATTATGACTCACAAAATCTTTGTTTTATTCTAAACATGTAAATAAGTTTAATGAGACCTTCAAAATCTACTATCTATATAAAGGAGGGTTTGTCAAGGGTGATCTTGGCCCAAAATTCTAGAAGAATGACATGTGAAAACCCTCCATTTTTTTCCCATCATTGGATCATTTGTGTTTCAATAATACCTTGCATTAATTTCTTCCCCAAAATTAGTTATATTTTCCCTACATTAACTCTTTTCAATAATAACCTACATTAACTCCTTCCCTAAACCAGTTACCCATTTTTTCTCACCATACCCGCCCTGAAATTAATCTCTAAACCCTTTCACCCATATTCAAATTCAAAAGGTATAGTCCACATAAATCATGATGAGCCGATCAACCTACATACCCAATAAATCATGATGATCCGATCAACCTACATACCCAAAAGTCAATCGAAAACTAACAATATTTATTAATTATAATCATGGCAAAACTAAGAATCATTTGTGGTCATGTGTTTTTATTTGTTTTGATTATATAAGGGTGATTTTGTTTCAATCGTTTGTGCATTTAATCGTTTTCGGTTACAGGTTTATTGCTTTCTTATTTATCGAGTATCTTAGATTCATGTTATTATGTTATGTATATTATTATATAAGTTTTAGTGTAAATTATTAAAATTGATTTCATAGATCAAATATCATACATAAACCCTTTAACCTTAAATCTACAGTAACAATATGCAAATTACATCTCATTAGTTTTAAGAGTATGTTTGTTATAGATTAAAAACCCAAAAAAGCCCTAATTCGAATTTTTATCAATTGTCGTTTCATTGATTTTTTTATTTGCTGTTTGTTTGATTGATTAGTTTATGGATTTATATGATATTATTGCTTTTATGTTGATTAGGTTTAATTAAGATGCATTTTTTAAAATATTTACTCCGTATTGTTCTTGATTGTGTTTAGGATTTAGATGATGATGCATCATGGGTTGTTTATTGGAGGTATTTTGTATACAAATCATTATTGTAAAGGTTATTGTAATTTTATTGTAAAATTCTTGATTTTGATTATAGATTGACCAATTGAAACTCTATTTCCATGATCCTTATGCGATGGTACGGATTCTATAAATACCCCCTCTGTACATCCATGGAGGGCTGAGGATAACTATTTGTATCTCATAAGTGTGTGTGTTTCCATTCTCTCTCTATAAACACACACATCTTCCCTTTCTCTCTCTACATCTAATAATATGGCTACTTATTTCTTTTATCCTCCCCAACCTCTGGATCGTGTTTTAGGCTAGAATATTTATGGGTAACAATAGTTATGCAAGTGTCACCTCTAATCATCTTTTGATATTGACTTTTTGTTTTACTGGATACATAAGCACAACATGCATTACAGCGTGGATGAGTTGGTCACCGTTTAGTCAAACGAATTCGTGTTGAAGTGAAACAATAATGATTCACTAACAAGCAATGCAAATTCAAATGAAATACAGCTCCTTTACATATAAGGTATACATTGACTTTTGAGGACAAATTAGTGAAATCCTACATATTATGTATGTAAATTTAGTTAAGAGTTATGCTCTTATATCATATATGTTGCAATAGGTGTTTGCATTTGATGCTTTCTTCTTTTACTAACTACTTACGATACATTGTGGTTAGTGTTTATTAGGCCTACATATTCACCAGTTACTCAATTTTCTTTATAATTTGGTATACATTGTGAGGATTCTAAATAATATTTTTAAGCATTTTTTGTTTCTGATAAATGCGGTATCTTATGGAACTTACAATGTTAGTAACTCCATGTTCCATTAGGAGTATAACATGGTAAGTTAAACCTCTAATTAAAGTCTAAAACTATAAGCTGCTCTTTTTCTGGTTTGTGTATGCCACTGGATTTATTTTAACTTTTTATTTTGCATATTGCTACAACCAGAAAAGGGATTTTAAGAGCTTCTGAGATGGCAACAGATTTGATAATTAGTAAGATTCTATGTATAGTCAAAGTCAATGTCAATGTCCTCGGGGATGTTATTCTTGTTATTAGCAAGTTGTGTGTCAGTCTTGCAAGTGTACTTTTTGTGTTCCTTATGTTGGATGGTCACAAATACAAATCATCATACAAGTTATTTGGATGTGGAAATGTGTTGGCTCTTTTATGGATATACGATAAGAAATGGAAGTCCCCTCATGAATGTAAAATAAACAACATACTGGCATCCTTGAAGGCAAAACAATCAAATGAAGTGAGTGAAATGACACGTAATTGGTTCCATAGAAGACAGGCGGTGGTGTGTTTGAATGTAGTTTGTTATTTTAATTTGCAGAGGTTAGCGAGTTATAAGATGAGACTACTTCATATCTCTAACATTTATAAAAATAATTTATTATGTATATGCACCATGGATTCGATCATTTGGATAGAATTATGGTTCAATATTGTTAGTTTGATGTTTTATGCCGATTTTTAAAGAACGAAAGCATTGTATGTTAGCATCATTTTACCAAAGATGTATAGTCTTTGGAAATGCATGATTTATCATATTTTGACTATAAAAAAATTCATCAAAAAAGAATAAGCATGTTGCCGTCTAAGTTGAAAAATATATCAAACTTAAATACTGGGTCTTCTTTTAATCCATTGCACAGGTAGCATTTAGACCTTTGGTTGATGTATTACTGAGTACGGTAACTTATGTATATTTCATATGCCAAATTTTTGTTGTTCAAAAGGTTATTGATTTCTTCTCACTTTAGAAAATGTAACCTATTTTACGATTATGACTCAAAAAATCTTTGTTTTATTCTAAACATGTAAATGAGTTTAATGATACTGTTAGTGCAAATATTATAATATTTAATCTATACGATCTTTTTATGTTTTGGTGATGACAAACATGTGACTTGTAATACGTAACGTAAAGTGCGCAAGTTACTCGTAATCACAAATCATCAATGCATACATGTATTTACATCTCTTGACGTCTCAAGTATGCATCAAGACGGACATTGGTTTATACCCGACGTAAATCACATAAGGTATGTACAAACAACATTAAACTTGTAGGACGATCAAAGAAATAAGTTTTTGTCTTAAACTTTACATTTTTATAAATGTAACAAAATAATTCTTTTCAAAAATTAATTAGACAAATTATTTTTGAATTATAAGAAAATGTTTTATTTAAATAATAAAATTTGAATCTGGTTTTTCCCCTAAAATAGAAGCTTCTATGCCATATACAACCTTCCTCACAAAAAGACAAAAACAGAAGCGTACTCTAGTGGCGGCCCCCTTATAGGCCTTGCGGCCCCTAAATATATTTGGGACCGCCACCAGCTAGCCGTTGGGATTCCTGTCTATAAATACTGCACTTTTCTAGCAGAAAAATAACTCTTTTGCATGAATTTCTTTCAGTTCTTTCTCTATCTAGATCTCACTAAATCTCTCTAAAACTTTGATCATTTAACTTGTTTAATCTTGTTTAAATGTGAGCAAATCTTCTATCATTTCCTTCTTCCCTCAAGTGCAAGAGAAAAACTTTCGTCATTGTTAAGATACGGAGTTATGTAGTCCAGTTAGTTTATTTGTAACATATGTTACATATAAATCGAGTCCATGTCTTACAATCTTTAGTAGTGTGTAGATCTGAATGGTGTGTATATTTGGAAGGGTTGATTGTGGGTTTGTTAGTATTTTGGGCCTTAAAATACATTAGTGAAGTGGTAGATTAGTTCTAGCTAAGATTAGAACTCGGCATCTAGCATAGTGTCGAAAAATAATGTAAGCGACGCTGTTTATGTGTTTAGGCCATAAAACACAAGGTTTGTTATGTTGGGCCATAAAACATAACGGGTTTGGTTGTACCCGAAGAAGAACTCGACATTTAGCTTAGTGTCAGAAAATAATGTAAGCAACTTGTATGGTTTTCTCCGCCGAGAAAGGAGCTTGTTGACTAGTGAAGTAACTCTCGAGTTGGGTACTCGGGGAGTGAAGTAGGGCGAAGAGGAGCTTCGTGACCGAACCACTATAAATCATCATGTCTAGTTTGCATTTCCTTTTACTTATCTCTTTACGCTTATATTTGCATTTACTCCTTTATATATGCATGATATAGATGATTGTATGACTAGTAGTGTATATCGTTGTGACTATATTTGTGTCATGAATATTGTGTTTATGGTTATGTCATTGGATATGCTTTATTACCATATGTATAGTTATTGTAGAAGTAGTATTAACACTCTTCATATTGTGTCACCATTGATCGGGTATTTGATACAAAATATTTAAAGTTTTTAATTGGAAACGTATTCACCCCTCCCCTCTACGGTTTCCACAATCGGTATCAGGAGCCACGTCACACTAGTTTTCAAAACAAATGGTTTTTAAAATAGAGTACGATCCATGTATCAAATTACCCATGAAGGGGATTAAATATGAAAAGTGTTTTGTTGCTTGGTTCGTAATAATTTTGTTGTTAGATATACTTCGTATAATAGCTTGAAGAAAAATCTTCTAAAAAGAGTTTGGAATTGCCAACATATTGTATTTAGTTGTAAGAGTAGAAATGGCGTCCAAAACACGTTCTTTTATGTGCTGAAACAACTTCTTAAAGTCCTACGTTCTACAGTTAAGTCACCAAATGATTTTGTACACAAAACGTGTTTTTGGGTCACTGTTGGCGGTCCCATAAATGTTAGGGCGGCCCCTATATATATCTGGGGGCCGTCACCTTTCCGGGGGCCGTCTATCTGTTTCGTCAGAATTTGGCAAACTTCGAAAAATCATATAAAATCAACCGTAAGTCCGTACAAGTCGTGCCACCCGCCATTTCGAAGATAATTGAGTCTACTTTATTTTAAAGGCACTTCCAAGACTTCATTATTAACTTAAACAAGTCATAAATTCAAAATACTACATAGTGGTCAAAAATTTGAGTTCCGTTTTAACGTAAAACTTGTATTTTATATTTTCCTTTGAGTCGAGCATTTCTAGTTGATGTATCTTTGAAAAATAGTGTATTTGTCATTTCAAAATATTGATCTTAATTAATTCTTGAAATGGGGAGGAACTATTTTATTTTCAAATCAAATCAAGCTAAGTATACATCGTTATATCTAATACACAAAACAACGACGAATATCCTTATGTGTATGCTAGATGATTATGTGTGTTTACTTTTGTTTCAACTTGGTTAATAGATATTAATAAGTAATCATTACTATTTGTAATTGAGCAAATTATAATCTAAACACAATGTGCCTATTTATGCTATTTTGATGTTACTAGTTTTTCGGATTATGGCTAATAGGAATTATGCTCGATTTCTTACGTTTAAGTTGCAAAATGTTTGTGCATTGCAGTATATGGCAATAGATCATCTATATTTACAATGTCACATAAATATCTTGTAGATCATTTTTGATGTAGTAACCCATTTAGAAATGAGAGTTCAATAGTTTGTCAAGTGTGTGGAAAAATAAGGGTTAAGTCCATAAATAGGTAACAAACTCTTAGAAAATTCCTGCCTTATGTCATGAACTTTGGAAAGTACCAATATAAGTAACAAAACTTTTGAATTGTGTTCAACATAGGTATTAATGTTCGTATTTTGGAAGGGTTACTGGTTGATACTGGGTAACCTTCCACGTCACATTTTGTTTTATTTTTTTTTGTTTTTCGTTTAGGGTTAAGTCCATAAATAGGTAACGAACTATCAAAAAATTCCTGCCTTAGGTCATGAACTTTGGAAAGTACTAATATAAGTAACAAAACTTGTTATGACTTGTTAAAATAGGTAATTAACCCACCCTTTGTTTAACCCGCCCCACCATTTTCCCCCTTTTATACAAACCCTAATTCACCATGCCCCTTTATACATCAAACCCAATCAAAGGAAAACCTAATTCATCATCTAATTTCACGCCCCATAAGCTAGAATGAGTAAAGGTATGTTCTTTGTTGAGTTTAATTTTGGTGTAGGTTATTAGGTTTTTGAATTTGGGTGTGTTGTTCTTGTTAGGGATTATTGGGTTTTGGTTATTTTGCATAATTAGGGGTTATCGGGTACACCAATAAACCTTAATTATGCAAAATAAGCTAAACCTAATAACCCCTAATACTGTCGGGTTAAGTCCATAGATAGGTTATTAGGATTAGCTTATTGCAGACTTAGGTTTTTATTGGTTTAGCTTATTGCATACTTATGAGTTTGATGGGTTTAGCTTATTGCAGACTTATGGGATTAGCTTATTGCAGACCTAGGGGTTTATTGGGTTTGGCTTATTGCAGTTCAGTAGGTTTAGCAAACAAATATAGCAAATTCATTACCGTTCTCATCTAGTTCAGTAGGTTTAGAAAACCATTTCCTAGAGAAATCATGTTTCTCCATTCCAACATTTGCATAAGTTATCTTTACCCTTGCTGGGTCAGTGTGATTGCTATGAGTTTTTGGAATCTTGGAGTTATGCTTGTTTGAAATGAGTTTTTAGCGTTTTTGGACTTATGCTTGTTTGAAATAAGTTTTTGGAATCTTGGAGTTATGCTTGTTTGATCTAAGAAATCCATGGACATGGAACTTGTTTTCCCAATCCTCCCCTGAACCATTACTCTGCATTACTCCCCTAAACCATTACTCTGGATTACTCCCTTTTTAGACAGCTCAACAGTTCTAGTATTACCTTCTTTGTATGTCAACTCTTTTGATTTATTTTGGCAGAAATTATTGTGCTTTCAAACAGCTCAGGTGACAGCAAAAAATGTCTAACAATGGGTCATTAATAACAAGGAAGCCTATTGAGGGGCCACTAATAAAATTGTTAAATGGTATGGATATGACACGGATTTATATCAAGGGGATGAATTTCCAGGCACAGATAATGATACCACAGACAATGCTAGCAGTGATGAGGATACCATTCAAGAAAGTCAATCTCCAAACTCTGAAGGTAAATATGTACCGGTTTGCCAAAAACATAATTCAAAAGTCAAAAGCCCCATTCTAATCATAGGATGTGTGCTTTGACTAGCAAATGTTAACACATGGGATGATATTTTGAAGAAATTTGGTGTTAGGAAAGTTAAAAGTGGTGCTGCCAAGGGAAAGGGGAAGAAAAAAGTATGAAATGGAACCTGAACATGATGTTGTTAAAGTTGACAGTATTTTGGGTAGTCTGACATGGTAGTTTGACATGTATTGAATGTTAGTTTTATTTGTGTTTTGTTTAGGAATTAAACTTAATGCTAATGTTGAATTTTGGATGTTAACTTAAAAAATTTCTAATGTTTTATGTATCTGTTTTATGTTTTATGTATTTGTTTTATGTTTTTAGCATGTGTTTAATTGTTTTTATATTGGTAAAAAAGGTATAGTGGTGGGATTATCTGACTTAGGGGTGATTTTGTTATGTTTTTTGCATCTGTTAATTTTTTTAGTTATTGTGTTATGTTTTTGTAAGTTCGTTACCTATCAATGGACTTAAAACTTATTTATTTTGCTGATGTGGCAATCAAAACGGTAACATTACCTATTTTAACAAGTCATAACAAGTTTTGTTACTTATATTGTTACTTTCCAAAGTTCATGACCTAAGGCAGGAATTTTGTGAGAGTTCGTTACCTAATTATGGACTTAACCTGAAAAATAATATCCTAAGATCATATGTTAAAACCCGTCACTAAAATATTTCCAACACATTAACTCTCTTCCAACAAACTGTCTAAATCTTTTCATCATCTTGCGTTATTTGACCTTAGGCTGGTTAGGCCACGATGCCCTTAAAGTCTATATGCGATA
>BQNB010072326.1:0-32472 GCA_026074375.1 Tanacetum coccineum
ATACAATGTATTTTTGGTACGTTTTTAGTCATTTAAGTCCGTTTTTAATGGAAAATGGTATGTGTAATTAAGCACATACTAGCTCACAAAAACATTTGTTGAAACGTAAGAAAGTTTTTAAGACCAACACAACAGTTAAAAAAATTGCTTCAAGAATACGCTTTCTAGGCGTATTACGGAGAACTTAGTTTAAAACTATCTGGATTGAAAGCAATCCCGCTTATGTGAAGGCTTAGCCAAGTTTGAAAGCCTCTTTGTTTTTTGAATTGTTCATTCAAAGTTTTATAGGCTCTAAAATTATTAATGGCATTCTCTAGTTGTATTCATTTAAAAAAACCATTAGAGATATATGTTGATCATAAAGCTATATTTTAACAAACGCAGAAGAAATAAAGGTATACCTCTTACTGTTGCAGATTAGAATGTATTACAACGACTCTTATATCCCCAAATTCCATTCAATTGTATAAATCCTTTGCCCGCCCCTTATTTTGAACGAAAAGCAGCACTGGTGGATTCCAACCCTACTCACAAAAATGTATATATAAAATCAAAGAAAAGTAAAAGTTTTTATATTAATCTGATACATATAAAAAAATAATAGACATAATAATATTAGGTATAGGCATTGTAGGTTCTACCTTATTGACATTATAAATGAAAAAATTTACATAAAGTGAGGAAGAAAGTAAATCCGTTTACTATATCTGGTGTAATTGTATATATCCTTATTATTAGGAAGAAAGTGCATGTTTCTGGTGGTATATTAAACCGTATCAAGTTTATTTGAATATTGTGTCTTGCTATAAGTATTTTACATTTGTATCGGTTAACTTAGCTTTTAAGTTTGTTCTAGGAAGTTCTGACTTTTAACTATTAACACCTCAGTTATTAAAAGTAATATAGTGACTGATGTCAATCTTCCAAGGAACAACATAAATCTAAATAACTAAAAGTAAAGTTATGTCAATGGTAATGAGGGAAAGAAAGTGAGTAAGACACGTAAATGAGACTGCAAACGATACTATTTAGCCAAATATTTTCGGTAGACCTAAATTGGCCAGTTAGTCTATAGCAAAAGGTGATTCATATTAAACTTTTAGATTAATGAAAACATAACAACTACTTGTCACATGTAAAGTAATTTTTCTTTTTTGCTATCTAAGGATATACCTACCATAGCAGCTATCTGAGTTTATAGGACCTTATAATAAAGTGATGATCAAAAGAAAAAAAAGTGGATGCCATGACACACCATTGAAGAAGCAGAACTAAGCATCTTTAAGACAAATGATTCAATAGGAAGCGAACGCTAACATACTAAATTCATAGAAACTTCTAAGCTTTCAAACACATACAACCTCAAAAGTAAAGAATGTAAGAGAAGTATATACCTTCGTTTCATGCAGAACTAGGTTCGTGTATTTGAATGGCGGGGATGCCTGACAGATTGGTCATACACCGCGTCTCCACATCTGTATTGGCATGAATGTTTATTAATGGTACCCTTCTCTATGATATACTTATAATAACGAGAAAGTGGTACCTTAAATGAGTAGGCAGCAAAAGCAATAGTTCTGCATTCATTGCATCATCTCCTTGTGCATATTTTTAACAGTATTGAGCTCGTCGACTTCACCAGTTCTCAACCATTCGTACTGATCGTAGCGTTAGATGCGCTCCCGAAGATCCTGTGGAAGTAACCTGTGATGCATCTACTGCTCTGAATTATTATCCTTGGTCCCATATGCCCTTTGAGTATCATAATCTTTGTGTTCGCCTATTTTTCCCATTTTTGCATCCTTAGCATCGATCGCTTTCTCATAGTATGATCCTTAAAAGCATTAAACATAAATTACAAATAAGATACCTATAATTTTTTGTAAGTTTCTATCATTGGTATGTGAGAATAATAAGAATGATACAAAAATTCATTTATTGGATACCTGTGAGTGTGGCTATCGTTGATAGTTTGGGGTGTCTATTATGTGCATCTTGTACTCCAGTTGATTGTACGGAACAAAATTGAAGTAGTGAGTTGGAAATGCATTTGACGGTATGCTTTTAATCTTTGTATATTTCCCAAACCTCGAAGTTGTTTTTGTTTCCAGTGTTTGTTGGTAATTGCTTGTTGGTATGCAAATGAAGCCAGTAATCATATATGATGCACCGACTTGAAAGAGGGGGCATAAGTTTATAGTACACTGCTTTTTATTGGTTTATGTTAAAGAGAAGAAATCTTACCTTGTGGCCGCACATAGATTCTTTTTGTAGACACAGGTTCTAATAACCTCAACTAGTTCATAAAGAATACCCTGAGAGACATTAAGGGTTAGAAAATGAGAAATAAGTTACATATAACAAAAGAAAACTAAATACTTGCATCCTAATAAGATGTACATTCGAAGATATCAATAGGGGTTTGGCAATATGTTCTTACACAGAGCGTAGAATATACAGATAACCAAGGGTATGTTACTCAAATGGTCCTTATCTCATGTTTCTTTCATCCAAAGAAAAATCAGTAAACATAATGAAACCAAATATAACAAAGTTTTAAACTCCATTAGTAGGAATGTTTACTGCAACTTCAGCTTTTCACACATCATAACATTTTTAGACCAAAGCCTAAATAAACTTGGCTTAAACCTATCTAGTTTAGTGACGATCAAGTGAGGGTGCATTTGAAAGAGGCGAGATAAGTTTCTAGTATACTACTTTTTATTGGTTCACGTAAAAGAGAAAAAAGCCTACATTATGGCCACACGTGATGAAGTTATAACCTAAGATCTATGACCATATTATGTTAAATGTTTGTATTTTGTTCATTCCATCGGTTCACTTAAGTACTATGAATACTTAGTCTACTATGAAAAAAAAGTTATCCATTATCAATATATGTGTTATATCAGTACACCTGTTCCTATGCATTGTGCCTTTTGTGTCAACAAACATCTAATGCAATATGTAATGTGTCATCTAAACATCTAATGCCATTGTGTATCGTTTCTGATCCTCCTCACTATCCTTCACTCTAAACTCAGGATAAAAACGTATGTTGTCAACTGGTGAGAATGAATTTTTTTTAATAATGGCTGGGATTTGTGAAATGAAAATGAAACTAAATGTCTGTATAAACCATTATCAAAATATATTCATTACTATTGTATGACTAAAGAAGAGTCTGCAAAAATATTGAAACATTACCTGAAATAACCTTTATCCAACTTATCCCAAGTTGTGGTCTTTCCTGTGTTAGCATTGATTTTGTTCCAATGACAATGGTTTAAGATTGACCTAGTCGATGGTTCTTGTATAGATGACAAAGTCAAACCACCTGATTTAGGCAGCAACAACGACGGAGGCACCTAACTCTTCTTAGCTACTGCAGTCACAGGAGGTGTCAGAGGTAAAGCGGGAGTTTTTGGTGTTGGTGGTGGCAGTGGCGGTGGTGGGAGAATCTGGAGCCTTCCACCGGATTACTAATTGATTAGCTATAGTTTGAGGTGGTGGAGAACACCTGATATAAGAACATTACATTGTCATTAGCTATAGGTTGACTAAAGTTAGTAAAGGTTAACAGAAATTACACATACCTTGACAATGTCTTAGGTTATCTTGGCATTAAGACTAAGATCTAGAGCTCTTCGGATAGTACCAGCGTTGTTGTGTCTTAGTGGATCAAAAAGAGGCAATAGTCCAACAGACTCCAATGGACTACCAGCGCTATCCTTTGACTTTTGTGGCACTTCCTATAAGTTTATCAAACAAACCATTGATCAGATTAGAAACAACAGATTAAAAGAATATGGTTTTTTTATAAATCAAATTAAAAGAACATGTTACTCGTGCATCAAACGAAGATTTATACAAACCTGTCCTAGAGTCTGTCTTATGGCTTTGTTAGTTGCTCCAAACATTATCTTAGAGGCCTTGTAAGCCACCTCTCGTGTCATTCTAACAATATACATGCCAAGAATGGCAGAAGAAAAATGGTATCCAAGGAAAACCTGAAACAGACCAGAGATTAGAAGGTTAAAACTATTTAACAACCAATAAACATAAGTTTATTCCTTTTCTTTTTGTCATGTTAATTGAACAAACACATTTTCACATGTGCTCACCTATAGTTAAGGAGAAAATCATATTGACTATTACTCCCTCTGTCTTATTTTTATTGTCCACGTTTCCCTTTTGGGATGTCCTAATTTAATTGTCCACTACTGAAAATAAATAGGGAAGTTTGATCAAGTTTACTATATTACCCTTGTTTGAAATTATAATTACAAACTTGAAAGAAGACTTTAATTAATTAGTTAAGGATAAAATTGTCATTCTGTCAAAAAGTAAGAAAGAGAAAGCAGTAATAAATTCACATTTTTCTTAAACTGTGTGTTTTTTGTCAGGGGACAATAATTTGGGACGGGGGGAGTATGTTTTACGCATACCGTACAAACTTTCATTTGAATTAGAGTAGTAAAAGATCAAAAACTATTTTTATTTGATGCATCATATACAGTGTAGAAGATAGTCACTTATAATCTAAGCTTAAAAAATTGATCATATCTGACCAACCTGAACCATGTAAACTTAGGATAAAGCAGGTCGTGGTTGTTCTATTTTAGGCACGACCAATCCCAAACGGATGCATCACAAACTATTAAATAAGAGATGTTCCAACTATGTTTTAATCCAAAACTGTTCTTACTATATGGATTAATCCCACCCTCAAAATAGTGAAATCTTCTTCCGAGTCAACTTAAGCGTAGTTGTTTCTTAGTAGATTAAAGTTTGAAATTGAGTGGGACTGTGTAAGTTGGCAGTTGACAATATGCTAAGAAGCAAGTCTTCTACTTTTTAATATGTTGAATCATTGATCATTACATCGACACTTTTACATGCAAAAATCCAATACGTATCTCATGACTAACTTTCAACTTCATTGATTCCGGAAATAAGCATTTCATCAGTTAGGATAGAAATAGCATAAAATGCAACCTGTTGTTTATTAATTTTCATCGTATTTAGTGTTATACAAAAGTCCATCGTATATAAATGTTTGGCAAATTATATGGTATATTGACCATTGGTTCTGTAGTGTCGCATCAGAAGGGGTTAAATTTCATATTATAGCACAAAGGCATACGATATTAGATGTGATGTTTAGAATCAATGAAAATTAAAAGCAAATGTTGCCCCTCATCGAAGAGCATTTCTTACTAATTAAATCAAGAATTAGATTTATAATAACTTGACCATAAACATAATAATCCATAACAATGATTAAATGATAATTGATAAAGATTGTGAAGTTATCTCTTACAAAGGGCCTGTTAGGCGATGTTGCAGGAAAGACAACGTGAAAAATACTTAAGAATAGGAGCTTCAAGAGGCCGAGGTTCGTTGAAAAAGCATGCTTGCATTGGCATGAAAACCAAATACGTGTTTGGAGGTGTGTCTAAAATGAAGTCCAGACAAAACAGTAAAAAATGTTTGCATAAAATGGCAATAATTCAAAATCATTAAAGAAGAAAACGTCACGGTCACCTGCTCCCGAAGTCAACTTGGTTTAATCTTCTACTCGTGTGACCCGAGGAATTCAAATAGCGATTGATTGAATGCAAAACACTCTCAGGTCATAAAACCCTCTTATCCCAAACAGCTCATTACCTACCAGAAACAGATTCATATATTAACTCGGCCAAGTTTTTTTTATTTTTCACTTATAGGTTTATATGTATCACCTATACACAACCTGTAAAATAGGAATGTAATAGATGGCAAGCATGAACAATGAAACCATCTGATATTATGAAACTCAGGTCTCCTAGTGTGGGAACATCCGACATGGCTACAAAGTTAGTGACTTGCCGTGCCAAGGTGCGGATAGTCTTAAATTTAGAAATTCACAAAGAAACTCATATATCCCTACAGGCAAGAATAACATTATAACCTTAATTAAAGAGCTGCATTTTGCATTTAATGCTCTTGGGTCGACCCGCCCGAGTTCCGTCGAAGGTATGCCTCACCCGTCGGAAAACCCGCTGGTGATCCACCTGAAGACCCGGCATTTTTTATTATATTGCTCCCACTACTTCTCTCTCCTGTATCTCACAATTTCCATTATGGATTCTAGGTGCTTCTCACACATTATCTTTCAGAGAATATGGAATCCAGATGGCGATTGCTTATCTCCCATTTTCACACAGCTCTCTCTCTAAAAACAGACAAAAAATCACCAGACCTTGCATCATGCCATACCCTAACCCTCTCTTTGATGATGCCGATCTCTTTGTTGCCGCTGTTCGTGGTGTGTGGCGATGGTGATCGATGTGTGATGTTGGTGTTCTTAGGTTGGTGTGTCATTTGTTGATCTGTAATAGTTCCCCACTAACTATGGGGTTATGCTGCATGATTACTAGCTGTTCATTTGAGTGGTTTTCTTAGCTGTTCATTTTGGTTAAGGGTGAGGAATCATCTTTGTATTTTGGTATGTCGAAATTATTTGTTATCTTAATTAGTGTTACTGTTTTGGGGCTTGAAGTTTGTGCTTATGGTTTGCTTTGATTGTTTTATGGTTTAATTGAGCTACTTTGTGATTTATACAGCTCCTATATGTGATGATGATTGTCATTTTTATTTAGATAATGTATATAGGTTCAAAACTAAATGCCAAACACACCTGTATTGCCTTTGTGATTATTAGATGTTGTATATAGGTTCAAAACTGAATGCCAAACACGCCTGTATTCGTTGTGTATTTAAATGCCATTTTTTGATAGTCAAGATTGTTAGTTTTGGGTCTCAACATTGATGTGATATCTGAAATAAGGGTTTTAATATTTTTTTTTGTTTGATACATCCATTTGGCGCGCAAGCTTAATAAGCTTGCAGCCATGGCGAGTTTTACTAGCGCTTGTTTGAGAAAAAAGATAAACAGGAAAAGGAGGAAAATAACCCATACCTTGGCGGGGCAGCACCACGAGCGTGGTGTTTACAGCCATGGCGGGTTGGAGACCCTTTTTTATGCTTTCTTGATGCTCGGTTGTTGTTGTGTGATTATTTATATGCACTGTGCCGACTTATATTAGCGATGAAAATAGAATTATAACTTTCATGCATTTATAGAATCCTGTCTTTAATAGCTTGCTGGATCAGCACCACGAGAATTGTGTTTGCAGCCATGGCGGGTCGAATGTCTTTATCCCCGTTCACGCACTCTTAATTCTGAGCCAAACGATTCCACTATTTCGGTTCTAAAAAAAGAAGAAAAATTTAAAGATGGGCTGAGATTGTCCGTACCTTTAACTAAAAGGCAGCATTTTGGCATTAAATGCTTTTGGGTCAACCCGCTTGAGATCCACTTAATGTATAACCCACATGCCGAAAAACCCGTTGTTGATCCATCTGAAGACCCGATTACAATCTCTAATGGAAAGGTATATTCAAAAGATTTAATTTTCAAATTAGGGTTTTGTTATTTTTTATTGATGTGTTCCGATTTTTTTTATGATTGTCATATGTTAGGGTAAACATTTTGTGTAAACTGTTTTGTGCGATGTCTTCTAATTTTTTATTTATAATTTTGATAGTTAGTTGAATTTTTTGTGTGTGTTTTGTAGTCACTGTTGTGTTGGTAATGCTCTGTTCAATTTGTTCCTTTTGATGAATTCGAACACGTTAACAGCTTGAGATAAAGGCCTAACCATCCATTTTAGGCAGGGTAAACTATTTAGTTTTCAACCAGTGCAGATTTGTACGCAGTTGGTGACATTCGTGTATTTCGAGGGAAAAGTATCAGCTTTGCAACCATGGCAGATGTCACCGTTTTTTTGTTTACCAATCAAATTGAGCCTGAGGGTTAATACTACCTGACCCAAAACTGGGTTAAAACACACTAAATGCTACGCGGTCCGATTAGTTGCTCACACGGCAATGATGACTAATGCATGTATTTATATGTTTTGTGGCCACAACATACCAATGTTGGTATTTTGGCGGGGTAACCTGACCCGATTATTGTTGTAGCCAAGGTATCTTGGCAAGGTAACTTGACTCGGGTTAACGGTTGCAATCAAGAATGGTATTCAGTTTACCTTCTATATTTGAAGGCCTGAGCCTTATAGGTATTGACTAAATAATGTCAATATTATCTTTTAGTGTAGGTTTTTGAAAATCTGAAACCTTAGCTAGATCCCATATTTCTTTGTGAGTATATGTGGTGCTTTCATTTTTTTTAATCCACTTTCTCTCTCATGTATCACTTTCTAGGGTTTATGTTTTGGTTTTCATATGTTTTGTGGAATCGTTGTTTTGTTAATGTGCTATTTTGTTTATGTTGATTGTTGTTTGTTAGTTGGTTGCATTTGCTCTTTAGGCTTCAAATTGAAAGTGTGATTTCCTAAAGCAATGATGACTAATGCCTGTGTTTATATGTTTTGTGCCTACGGCATACCAACATTGGTATTTTGGCGGGGTAACCTGACCCAATTATTGTTGTAGCCAAAAAATCTTGGCGAGGTAACTTGACTCGGGTTAATGGTTGCAGTCAATTGCAGGCCTAAGCCTTATAGGTATCCACTAAATAGTGTTGATTTTATCTTTGACTGTGGGTTATGGAAAATGTGAAACCTTGCTGTCATGGTTGATTAGTTATCTGATTTTTACAATACGTAGCCTATAACTGAGAGTTATATGCTGCTTGCGACGTAAACCGCTCCAAAAGCATGTGGCATAATCTGATGTTTACAGTATGTTTTTAAGAAACTTAAATATGAGAGTTTTTGTATATGTTGCAGGTTTCTTTTATGTGCATGTATAATTCTAGACATCGTTTCATTTGTGTGTGTGTGTTTTTATAAAATTCACACTGGGACGGTGGATTGAATATTTGAGACACGTCGAGATAAACAATGGCCATCTGAATTTCATATACCCTTAGAGAATTTTTGACAAGCAATGGGTGCAATACGAAGCCTTTAATGGCTGAATTTTAGATGTGAGTATAATTGTGTTTTGCGACAATATGTAATTATCTACGTTTTCATAGGGTGAGCTTATTAAGCATGCATCCTTTTATGTTTTTAGTAACTTATCTGACCCTATTTAAAGTTGGTGACATTCGCGCATTTAGAGGGAAAAGTATTAACTTTGCAACCATGGCGGATGTCACTGCTTTTTCATTGTTTACCAATCAAATTGTGCCAAATGCCGTAAACTTAGAGGCAGAATACCCAGTTAAAAAAGTGTGCAGTGTGGCGGGGCACGCACATTAAGCTTGCATCCGTTTATGAATTTATAGCCATAGCAGGTGTGTATCTATTGATTGCTAATGAATCTGAAATGCACGCCGGTCAGACCTTTAAAGGCTGAATTTAGGAGGTGATTGTCATTGTGTTGTGTGGCAACATGTGATTCTTTATGTTGTTGTAGGGTGGGCTTATTAAGCTTGTAGCCACACCAATCGTGTTATTATGATTGACACTATTCCTATAATATATTTGTGCTCTTTCTTTTTTTTCACTCACTAACGTGGCGGAGTCTTTAAGGGATCTATTTAGAGGTTGTGATGATTTGAATAGGTTTGAATAAAGTTGGTGGCATTCGCGCTTTTTGACGGCAAAGTATCAGCTTTGCAACCATAGCGGATGTCGCTGCTTTTCTTGATTACCAATCAAACTGAGCCTCATGCCGTAAATTGAGAGCTAGAATAAAGAATTAAAAAAGGTAGCAGTGTGGTGGGGCATGTTCATTAAGCTTGTAGCCACACACGAACTGCTTACTGTGCTTTCAATCAGTTCTAAGCCATTTAAACGGTGGTCATATAAGTCGTGAGGGGCTGTGATGAGTACAAATGGCTTTAGTTAACCTGAGGTCATCCTGGTGTTGGCAAGGCAATTTATTATTGTTGCATCCATGCCAGACGTCTCCTGTTTCTTCAATTTGGTGGAAATACGTTGCTGTCTTAAAATGCTTAGAGTGTTAGATCCTGCTATTATTACGAATGGGCTTATGAGGGCTTTTTTAATAGGGTCATGGTCACATTTTTACAAAAGTTAGGAGAAGACATCTGATGTTGTGGCTTTCATTAGGAGGGCAGCTCCATTGTAAATGGTTTCTGATATGAGGATGACACATCGACAAGTTTTATATGCTAAAAAAGCTGGAGATGCAAGATACCCATAAGTTATTGTTGCTTGATTTTATGCCCTTTGCTAATTTTACATGTTTAGTTTAAATGAACATCTATATATCACTTAACACCCTTCCAAGCTGCCCTTTATAACCTTATGCGGGTTTCAAAAGTTGTTGAGGTTGACGCTGTAAAATGCCATGTCCTATAGATCGTTTTTCTTCAAAATATTTACTATTAGTGAACATCCTTGGCTTCCATGTCAGAAGTCAATGACATCTGTTCACTAAATCTACCACATCCGAATGTCCGTTGGCTTCTGACTGGTCGCCAGGTATGTTCCCTAAAGCCTGCTAGGAATTTTGTTACCTTTACGCGTGCCCAATCTGTAGAAAAAAGTCTACGTTTTGGCTTGCATGACAATCGCAAAATCCTTAGCGTGTATTTCGATGTGGTTACCTAATAAACATTGCATACTTTCGAAGGCTTGAGACAGCCCTCCGACAACAATTCAGGTATACACTCTATGTATACACTCTATGTAGTTGCACTTTTCCCTCTTATATTTTATATCATTCTACAAGCACAAAATTTATAAGCAGTAAAGGAACAATAATAAGATATTGTTGTTGGCCTTGTAGGATGCTATTATAGGCATTGAGCTTATCAATGCTTATCATGTGTTGACGATTACAGGCTGGAAATTATTCAAGTAAAGGTGACGATTATCAATGGGCCTACTATAAAGTTTACACATATTATAGTAAAAAAATACAAAGTTACAACCATCTGGATTCCATATTCCCTAAAAGAGAATGTGTGAGAAGCACCTGGATTCCATAATCAAAATCATGAGATCCGGGAGAGAGAATAAGTGGGAGCAACATACTGCTCTTAATACAAGTTATAATGAGACACGAAAGTAGGATTCTGACATATTGTCAATGCGATTAAAATGTTGGTGATATCAGTTGTGAGAGGTTGTGATGAGAAAGACCGACTTCGATGAAACTAAGATTATTCGTGTCTTGGCGGGGAAACTTATTATAGTTGCAGCCATTACGGACATATCCTCTTTCTTTGATTGTTAGCCTATATAAGCCTCATGTACAATAATTTTGACACTTTACAACATGCTTCGACCTTTGAGTATTTGACATAAAAAGCATATTAACAATTGAAGGTACTTTCTATTTTTTCTACTACACTTTACTACATTAGTTAAAAAAAGTGACTGTTTATATTTTTGCACAGAATGTAGGTTACCGTAAATGCAATTGGTAACAGAACTGAGCCCCAGTGAACACATATACTGGTATGTCACTTCACTCAGCTATAACCTGTTTTTTACATGGGATATGGGATCATTAGCTCACCTTAAAATTACCGTTCACCGCATCTCTAACGATGTGCCAATGAATATATGCCACTGTTATTCGTATTTGCTAACTTGATACACACCAGTATGAAAATTGAAAAACAAAGTATAAATGATAGCTTCGATGACTTTTTGATTATCACAATATGCAGAAGCTGATTCATCACGATATCTGATCCCACCTAATTTATGATAATTTTCCATCTCATCAAATACAGCAAACATTCTTGGAGTGTATATTATAATGATCTTAATTAGAGAATTTGTTGTCAAACATGAAATCTTTGATATTAATTAATTGTCAAATTTTCAAGCTTAATCACAGCTCATAAGGTTAAGCATTTAGTTATAATAAACTAAAAAACCATCATTTGGTTAGAAATAAAGATCTACCACAAGTACAGAATTAGCCAAGATTATCAAGGCTTAAACTGGATTTGTCAGTCGAATAAAAACTTTGAAAAAAAGGGACGACTGGGAATTCGTTGTGTGACAACTAAACCAAATGGTTCCTTCTAAACACAAAAGTCTAACCTTAGACTCCTAAATTCATAATGTGCTAGCATTCTTAGACCACTAGCCACTAGGAATCATTTTGTTAAGGTAAACTTTATATTTATCCCTTTCTACTGTATATGGATTCTAAGTTTGGATGATGATGTCATGAATTTATAGTTGCTAACACATGTGCATTAGAATTGGTTATCTTTATTTGTGATAAATACATATTGAATTTATAGAGTTTAACTTTATGATTTTTATAGGTTATTAGGAGTGACAATACATGAAGAGGACACTTAAGTTGTTACTGTGTATGTTTGTATATGTTGCTTGCGGCTTGCTTAAAATTGATAGTCTACATGCGGGAAAAGGGTACGTAAACACCCTGCTTTTGTTTTTGCATAGTTCATGTATATGAGACATTTCAAATTTAAATACAAATAAACCTTCTATCATGTAAGAGGTTTAATTCAGATCCTATTAACAGAATGTCATTAACTTTAGTTCCTTACGATAAAGAAATAGTAATTAGACCTTTTGTAATGTGTATTTAGGTTTTGTATAGAAATTCATCAATCTTTTGAGAAAGGGTTTTTAAAACCACTTTAAGATATGTATTAAATCATCAATAGAATCCACAGTAATCTACAAAGGTTATGTATATTTTGTTGCCTTTTTTTATGTTTTATAGCTGATATTTTTGCAGCAGTCGTGAATGAAGAATGCTCAAAGTATGTTACATTGGACAAAAAACTCATCCAATCCAGCCCATTCTACTTTAGTGATGATGATCATTCTGTAGATAAAGTTACCATCCCGTCTAAGGTATGTAGCCTTGGTTATTTGCGTCGACTTTTTTTATTAAACTAAAGAATGATATTAGATTAATTTTTTGTATATGCTATATTCAGATGACATGGAAAAGGCAGGACCGAGCGTTACTGAGAAGCCCACAAATGGATCATTACGTCTTGAAGTGGACTTTGAAAACAACGATGATGATATGATGATAGATGCACCATCAGTTAGAGATCTCCACCAACTGGCCGAGGTTTCTTACATAAGACAGGTTTAAAGCAGATAGTGGCATCCCGTCTAAGGTATGTAGGCTTGGTCATTTGCGTAGACTTTTTTTATTAAACTAAAGGATGATATTGGATTAATTTGTTGTATCTGCTATATCCAGATGACATGAAAGAGGCAGGACCAAGCCTTACTGAGAAGCCCACAAATGGATCATTGCGTCTCGAACTGGCCTTGGAAATCTTCTATTCCTTACATTATAATTTAACTAAGTAACAAAATGAAAGATTGACATCAAGGGTTCTATGGTGTAGTCGTTAACACTCTGGACTTTGAATCCAGTGACCTGGGTTTGACTGCCGGTAGGACCTTTCTGTTTCTTTACTAATATTTTGCCAATGTATTTTTCTGAATGTTTATTTTCTTTTGGGAGACAAGTTTAAAGCTGATAGTGGCAAACAATATTTACAGCTGACATATTCTGCTAGAATGAAGGTCCAATTCATAAAAGAGGTAGGAAAATGATTAATGGGTGTTATTTTTTCGTTCAAAGACCATAATATTTATAAGATTTTAATTTAGTTCGCGATGTGTTGGTAAATGTCACCAGGAATTGCTTAATTCGGCCACACATCTAACTGAAGCAACCAACGAGCCAATCAATAAAGACAAATAGATACCAGGCACCTGCTACTATTTTAACAATAAAGCATATACATTTATTACACCAGATATCAGACATAAAACTAAAACATACACATAGAAGACCGTACAACAATAAACTTAAAACACATTGCTTAAAACACACAAGAGACCAGACCTATCTTACACAAAGGACATTATTCCTGACTCCATACTTATCTTACACAAAACACACCATCTCCATACGTCTAACATATGAGAAACACACATAACACAATAGGATTCAGAAGTCCACGTTCCCCTTTAGCTTCTCGATTAAAACGCCTTTTTCCTGAGCCCTCAACTCAAACTCCCTTTCGAGTATTTATACCTTCATTAAGTTTAGAATATCTTTACCCTGAACCTGCCTCATAAACTCGACCATCTTACCCAGCACATGTCTTCTTGCTAGCATGTCCAGCTCATCAACAAAACTCTCTCTTTCATCGACGATAGCAGTCACACGAGCACACAAAGCATTTATCTCTCTCGCCATTCTTAAATCCTTACAGATTTCCCTATGACAGCGTAATATGAACTGCGGCTCCCAATCTGGTGAATTAACACTGATACGTAGCTGATCACATATTGGAAGTGTTGCCATTGGTTGTGTTTCTTTAGCCTTGAATGCAAAATACACTCATTTACCACCCTTTAAATAGACATTACACCATGACTATTCATATATACCCCCTCTCCAAAATATAATGACAAAAAAAACAACCCACATACCTTTACTGTGAAACTTCTGTCCATATCCTCTTTAAATCAAAAACATTAGACATTACAAACTTTTCAAAAGCAACTGAATTCACAGTTTTTTACTTATCTGTGTTTTGCATTTACTTATTTATCAATATTTTCCATTCACTTAGCTAAATACCAGAAACCAGATATATAATCACTACCAAAAACTAATCTACCACAAACATAAACATTTATTAAATACTTAGGAAATCACAAAACACATTAAAGCCTTATTAGAACAGGCATACACACAAACATCATCACAGTTATTCGACAACAACAAGAAACATCATGGTATCCACACATGACAGATAAGCTGCATACACAAGCGGCATTAACACTTATAAGAAAATTCATCCCACAGAACATTTATTAGACAATTACAAAACACATTAAAGCTTTTCAATAAACTTCTCTTTCTTATAAGCCATTAGATCCGCATCCATCTAAAATTATTGTAACCTCTGAATCCTCCTATCATCCTTCCACAAGGCATCATTTAGAAACTAGGTTGTCTTAACCGCCGCAGTGATACCCGGCACAACCTCAAGCTCTCGAATAAAATCCACCCTATCATCGTATGCAGCTACCATCTCCTGAAGCAACACACCCATGCGCTTCGCAAACTCGCTATCATCCTCTACAGCATTTTGGCAATATAACGCCATCATATCCGCCACTCCTAACCACCAACACGCTCTTGCAATGCCGCACACTTCACCAACAACGTCATTACTTGCTATCTTCACAAAATACAAGCACACCTATGTTAGAATTAAAACTTAATAAATACGCATAATGAAATATAATTTTATAATATTTAATAAGCTAAAACAACAACACATGCAAATATCTGTCTAAACCAACATATGTCATATCAATTGTACACAACAATTATAAATAAAGATAAGCATACATTTACATACTTTTGTTGCTTAGCACTTTGAATCAGTGTAGAATAAACAGCATACCTGTGTGTATCATGAAATTCAAACCACATATAGCAACACTCCAAAACAAACAGCCTTTCAAAAAAAACCCGCTTAGAATTAAAACACCACTATTAAAAAAAAGATTTGCAGTGAGTCTGCATAATGCATACAAAAACCAAATATTCCCAGCTGGGATAACTTTTAAAAAAGAAAGATTCTACAAAAAAATCACACACAAACTGCATTTTGTATCTAAACTCAATGACAAAAAATGTAGTCTTAATCTTGCTTAGAATATAAATGGACATCTGATCTTACTACCAACTAAGGAAAACAATTGTTGTCTTTTATAAGTTTTGCTAACTCTAGAACACACTTCTTACAGGAACACCCCCACACGACATCATAGAAGACATCACAAAGACAATCGTCTCAACTATACCTCGCCAAGTGTCCGACACACAGTCAAAATAAAAAGGATAGTTTAGCAGCCACAACAACAACAGGCCCTAGGCTAGCTACTGCAAAAAGGTCTCTCCATACTGACCTATCGTCAGGGGCAAAAAAAAAAGAAGACTGATGTCAAACCCTCGAAATTGGACTGCAGCAAAAAGGTAACATTGGGGTACGACGTCATGGCACAAGGTACGAGTCACAGAAAACGACCTCAAAAAGAGATGTTTTTAAATACATTTCAAAATGTTCCACATTCGATACATTAAAACATCAGAGTTCATAAATAGGTCCTAAGAGTTTTCAAAATTTCCCAAATGTTCAAACATGTCATAAAGTTTAGATAAAGTATTCTTCGAATGTAAATAAGATAAAGATTTTACAAAACACAGTATTTTCAAAAGAAGTTTTATCGAATGTATAAAAATGAAGAGTCTCCAAATTTTAATCCGTGCGGTGATGTGTTGTAGTTAGGGGTGTGATTTGTGATTCAAGTTTTAAATTTATATTTTGCCGACTTAACCAAAAACAACATGTTGATCCCAACTCGAGATCTATTCTTTAGCTTATAAAGATTGTGTTACTTTGAATAAATTCAAAACAACAATGGTAGAAACTTTGTGAATACTAAAGAGTATGCGGAATCTACTCTTTAATTTGTAAATGAAAGTCATAAAAAAATTAACTTCTGATTTCCCAAAAGTAAATTATTTCTGCAACTACTTGGCAGGTAACGTTCTATAAGTTGTGTAATGAGAAGTGTTTCTTAGTCGAGAGTACCCGAGTCATGTTCTTAAGTTGAAATCTAAAAACCGCGCTCCTCGGAGCGCTGGGTTTTTAACCTCGTTATTAAATTTATTTTGTTTTAATGGAGATGTCTTATGTTGTTATGATGGTGTTTCGATTATGTACAACTTTTTTGCTATGTGTTTACACATATTGTTTATTTAGTTTTAATAAACGTTGCTAGATCAGGAGACCTTGATTGGTTCGAAATGTTTGGTTTCAAGATAATTCAGTACCAGTTATGTAAATAAGTAAATTGTTTAGACTCGACTAAGGACATATTTTTTTTGGTTTTAAAACGACGATTTTAATAAATAAAATATTTATGCAGAAAGTTTAGAAAAAATTTAAAGTTTAAAAAATTAGGGGAATTTTGCATCTTTAACACAAATCATCTCTAATGTAGGGGACGAAAGACTTAATTTGTTTTTTTATTGAACATAAATTATATTAAACGAGAGATTGAAGTCTATATTAGTATAACTCTCATTTTCTGAGGGGTGAGTTTCATCGAAGTCATTATTAGCTATGGAGACAATAATCAAGTAAACGATGATGTTTTACTTTATTTAAGTTAATCCGCGTAAGATAATGAACTTTGTTAATTCAGATACAACGCAATTTCACAATGATTAATCCACGACGATTCTGATCCCACGGCTTTCCGCTTCAAATTACCATTTAGTGATGTTTGTATATTTTTTGTGAGCAAACAAAAACACACACTAGTTGTTAGCCTAATTTTGCGATTATATTAATCGAGACAACATGATTCACCTGTAATAAGTATACTAAACACAATCAACACGTTCAATATGTTAACCGTCATATAAGAAAATGATAGATTAGTTTTTCCTTGTGCATTGTTATTGGAAATAGTCGATTAAAAGCGATTAATGAATAACTAAAGTCAATTTAATGGTGTACCACCTTCTTGTACTTTTTAATGACATGGCTATTCATCTAGATTGGGGAAAGGGTATAAGGGGGACTACAAAATGCTCACCGTGGCCGTGTGCCACACATTGCATTTACATTGCTATCTGTTTGTACGCCTATTTCCTGTGTTTTTGTTTAGATTTATTTTTACTTCCTGTTTTTTGTGTTACATATCATCATATGTGGTTGTATATTTGATAAGAAATACAAAATAGTAACGAGATGAATATCACCATGAGTGTATGACGACGCATATTTTTATATTCTTTTTTTACCTTTTTATCAACTTTATACCGTATATGCATTGGATACTTATGTATATTGCAGACCACATACGACATTGGATTCTATAACGACTAGAACACTACTCTCCACTGCATGTACATATCTTTTATCTTACACCCTTACCTCACCATATCATTAATTGGTTACTATTTCACATATACCACAATATACCCACACCTAAAAGTAAAATAGTTTTCTTCTTTAGATGGTCTGCACCATCGAGCTACGCCTAAAAATTCCCACCACACTTGGTGGAGGCGCGATGAAGATCCTTCGGTCTTACGATTATCTCCTATGATAATCCAAAATTTTAATAGATGGTCAACTTTCTACGAGTCACAACTTACAAGAGTACTAAATAAAAAAATTGTGATATCCACATCTATTCTCTAAGAGATTTATGCTTGCCTCTTACAAAGTGTTTTTATCTGTACTTGTCTCATAAAAAAATTAAGGGGACGTTTAGTTGATGAATTTTTTTCTTCTGTTTTTTCGTTTTTAAATTCTTTAAGAAGGTAATGGTTTTTCTTCTCTAGAGAATAGTTGAGAATTTTGAAAATCCGTTTAGATGAAGTTACATCTTTCCCTTTTTAAAGAAAATAATAATGTATAAACCAAAATTTTTTAAAAATAATAAAAAACGACATTTAGAATAGACAGTGAAGGATGGCACGAGAAAGAATGAGTATATTTGATGTTTTATAGATCCCAATTCTTTTTATTGAGATGGAAATGAAAAAGAAAAAAAATGAGAATTAGGCTGCCCGCTATCATAGTCGGTCCCGACCTGCACTTTCCGGTGCCACATCAGTTTTCTCTCTCCGAACGATTACATTCGGACCTTTTGCCAATATAAGTGCGACTTTCATTTTTTTAACTTCAATTTAAATTCATTAATACAAAAAAATTTCATTAAATAATAAAAACATTACATAATAATTCTATTAAAATTAACCATTCATATAATTAAAGTGACTAAATATTCGCATTAATTTGCATTATTCCAAATGTGTTCCACTAAATCGACTTTTAGACTTAGACGAGCCGTTCTGTTGACTATCTCCTGAGTAACTTGCATTGATTCTTCCTGTATTCTTACGGGATCATTATCACGGTGTCTTGGTTATGGCATCAACGTTTATCCCACCTCAATTTTGACATCATAAATACTCTTGTAAAAGATAATCTCGTCACAGGTCTTCCAAAATTCAAATACTTAAAAGATCATCTTTGTCCATCATGTGAGCAAGGAAAAAGTAAAAAGACACCTCACAAACCAAAACCTGTTCCAAATTCAAAAAATGGGTTACATCTTCTTTATATAGATTTGTGTGGGATAATAAGTGTTGAAAGCATCAATGGGAAGCAGTAGTTCTGGTGATTGTAGATGATTACTCTCGTTACACTTGGGTACACATTCTCATATCAAAAAATGAAGCACCACAAGTGATCATTAAATTCCTAAAGCAAATTCAAGTTCTACTACAAGCTTCAGTCATCATTGTAAGAACCGACAACAGAACATAACTCATAAATCAAGTGCTTAAGGCTTACTTTGAAAATGTTGGCATTTCTTTAATGAAGAAATCGAACGTTAGTGGAGGCTACTCATAACGATGCTGATATTTTCTAGTGCTCCGTTATTCTTATGGGCTGATGTTGTAGCTACAACGTGCTATACTCAAAACCGATCTCTAATTCATAAAAGATTCAACAAAACACCGTACGAGCTTATTAACAATAGAAAACTGGATATCTCGTTCCTACATGTATTCAAGGCTCTTTGTTATCCTAAGAATGATCGTGAGGATATTAGGAAGCTTGATGCTAAAGGTGATATTAGCTTTTTCATTGGTTATTCTTCTACTTCATGTGCTTATAAAGTTTACAACCGACGAACAAAGACGGTCATGGAGACGATGAATGTCACATTTGATGTGCTTTCAGCAATGGCTTTTAAACAACACAGTTCAAAATCTGAGCTTCAAGGAAGGACTTCTGGACACATCAGTTCAGGACTCGATCTTACTTATGCTCCGTCAACAATAACATCTCAAAAACCGACTGAATGTGATTTGAAACTCTTGTTCAAAGCAATGTATAATGATTATATAGGTGGTCAACCATCAAATGCTATAAGAACTGCTCCCGCTGCACCAACAACTCTGAATCTCTGGACTCCAAATGCATCTACAACAACTGCAGAAACTGCACCGACACCAAGAAATTCATCTACACAGGATCCAGCTATTCCAAACACTTCACAAGATGTTGACGAGCTCCAACAACAACAACATTTTTAGCAACAAAATGAACAACCATAACTCCAATTAGAAGCAGTTGTTGATAATGATAATGGTGTACTGTTCAATGACAATGCGTTCATAAATTCATTTGCTCTAACTTCCATAAGCTTAACAGAATCATCATCTCAATATGTGGATCCGTCGAACATGCATACGTTTGATCAGCCGTACCAAAATGATTTCCAATGGACTAAGGATCATCCTCTAGAACAAATAATAGGAGAACCCTTAAAACCAGTCTTGACAAGGAATCGGCTACGAACAGATGCATAAATGTGTATTTATGAATTGTCCGTGAGCACTATGGAACCAAGAAATATCAAAGAGGCTATGACCGATGCTGGATGGATAGAAGCAATGCAAGAAGAGCTTCTCCAGTTCAAACGACTTGATGTATGAGAGTTAATCCCCTATCCGGACAACATAAAACCCTTTACTCTGAAATGGTTATTCAAAAACAAGCTTGATGAAGAACAAACGGTAATCAGAAACAAAGCTCGTATGGTTGTGAGAGGGTACCACCAAGAGAAAAGAATTGATTTTGAAGAATCCTTTGCTCCGGTTGCCATGATGGAAGCTCAGGGTATTTATGGCTTACGTTGCACACAAATCGTTCACAGTTTACCAAATGGATGTAAAAAGAAGTGTACGTATGTCAACCTGAAGGTTCCATCAATGCTGATCAACCAAGTCATGTCTACAAGCTGAAGAAGGCACTCTATGGGTTAAAGCAGGCACCGATGGCATGGTACGACGAATTGTCAAAGTTTCTCCTACAGAATCACTTCATCAAAGGAACAATTGATCCAACATTGTTTACATGACGCTACGACAACGACATAGTGTTACAGATCTATGTAGATGATATTATCTTTGGTTCAACAAACCCTAGGTATTCTCAATTATTTGCTGACCTTATCAAAAGCCTCTTCGAAATGTCGATGATGGAGCCCGCTTGGTTGATAGACGGGTTTAGGATTTGATTTAGATTTCGATTTAAATTTGGGTTAGAATTTATATTTAGATTTAATGTAAAAAAGAGAAAGGAAAATGATATAAGATAAAATAATATTATAAATTAAAATAATAGTATTTTATATAATATTTAAAATTTACAAATAAATAAATAAATAAAAATAATAGCATATTGAATTAAATACTACCATCATGTGGTTAAGAAATAAAGGTACAATTTTTGAAACAACAAAACCCGACTTATTTTCCAGAAAGCATCTTACCCTATTGAGTTTTACAAAAAGTGAAGATTTGGGTTTTGACCCATGCAAGATACCAAGTTACCAACTGAATTGTAAATAGTGGACGACAACAGTATTTGTAAGGCTGCCCACTATGGTCGGTCGACCGTCGATCGCCACCATAGTGGGTCGATCGGTCGCCGACGATTTTTGGAGAAAAAATTCGTGTACTCGACCGTTGTCGTGTGGAGAAAAAGCAACCGAAAATCTGCCACATTTGGAGAAAAAATTCGTGTACTCGACCGTTGTCGTGTAGAGAAAAAGCAACCGAAAATCTGCCACATTTGTTTTAATATAAAAAAAACTTATTAACTTTTAAAATTTTAATACTTTTACACTATAAATACCCACTCATTTAACCATTTTCATCACACATTCAAACAACAATTCAAAATATTTCTCCCAATTCAAAAATTCACCATGTTTAACAAGAAGAGAACTCCCAAAACAAAGACTCCAAATTCCCGACTTCAACAAAGTGTTCCGCATTTAACACCGGATCTGAATTTTTAATTATCCGGTGTTTCACCACTCGTCCGCTTTCGATCACCTAGTTTTGATTACACTTCACAATTACCACACCCACCACAAAATAATAACATCTTTTATCAAAATCGTCCATTCAATCCTCCGTATAACAACCAAAATGCTTTTTCCCAATCACCAACCGGGTTGTATCGTCCTACTATGGAATCATAACGTCTTCCCAACCAAATCATCCTTATTCTCCGGTTAATCGTATCAATCTTGATATGGATTTTGAGCAGAACATATTTAGTCAAGACTATAACTATAGCCAAGATTATTCTATGGGTTATGGTTCGGGTTACGGTTCAGCGCACGGTTCGGCTCATGGTTCGGCTCCAGTTAACGACGACGTAGAATACGACTCTCCTATCAAAGAGGTGTCACCCGTCAAACCTAAGAAGCCCTCGAGACGTGCAGCAAGGGCCAAGAAGGATGCTTCCAAGGAGCCGCCAAAAGATTGGACAGTGGCGGAAGAGACAGCGTTGTGCCAAGCTTGGTGCGATGTGTCTGAAAATAATATTGCAGGAAACAGTATGAATACTAGCGGGTTTTGGGATGCGGTTATTATGTACTTTGAAAAAGAAACTGGTTCAGCAAGAGGTTATGACTCGATCGTTAGCAAATGGAAAAATAGGGTTCGCCCTAGAATTGGTGCTTTTTGCGCCATCATCCATAATGTTGAAGCGAATCACGAAAGTGGTACAAATGACCTCGATGTGTACCATAAAGTGTGTGCGGAATACAAGATGATTTACAAGCAAGACTTTATGTTGGAGCATTGTTTTAACATTTTGAAAGATCACCAAGGTTGGATAGACATTGAGATGCCTAATTTTTACAATACTCAGCAGCGAAAAAAGTCCAAGACTTCTGATACCACCTCGGGGTCAGCATCTATTGGTATTGATTTGAACGATGAGGTTGATGAAGAGACTGAAGAACTACGACCAATGGGTCGTGACCGATCAAAGGCTAAGAAGAAATCATCTGGTTCCTCTCCTGCGGGATCTTGTTCATTTGTTGATTTGGCAGCCGACAAGTTCTTAAACATGAAACCAAAAAAATAGGGAATGAGGTCCGAGGAAAAACAGTCATATATAGACTTGAAGAATCAGGAGTTGAGTATCCGGAAGGCCGAGGTTCAACAAGCTGCACAGTTGAAAAGAGAGAAACTTAAAATTCAGCGTCGAACGCTTGAATTAGCCAAAAGAGATAAACGGGACAAAGACATTTTATTCTATAATTCAGAAATCAGCTCGTCTTTGCCCCCAATACAACAACAGAAGCTGCTCGAGATGAAACTAGAAATCAAGGCGCGATATAACTTAGATTATTAGTTTAAGTTATCTGAATAATTATGTTTTAATTTTTAATGTCATGTTTTATGTTATCTGAATAATTATGTATTGTGTTTTAATTTATTATGTAATGTTTTTATTATTAATGAAATTTAATTTGGTTGTTAAAAACTTTGAAAAAAATGTAGGTCGCCTTGTAGTGGCAAAAGGTCGCCTGTAGGTCGCCGGAGAGAGAAAGCTTACGTGCCACCGAAAAGTACAGGTCGCGACCCATGACCATAGTGGGTAGCCTAAAGAGAGATGATTTGCACAATTCGATAATTAATTTGCGCACTTAAAAGTATTGTTTTGACATATATATGTATACTAGTTGCAAAGCCCGCCCGATGGGCGGGCGCGCCTTTTGAGTATCCTTGGAAAAAATTAAGTAACAGTTAATGAAGTACGAACAATGTTAAATTATAATAGAGTTATAACGAGCAAAAAAACATGAATGGTAATCCGATAAGAGGAAATCAAACTTAATAAAGTATCCGCAATTACAAAGTATATAGTTTTAGTTCAAATTCGATATAAAGCTTCTTTATACACAACGGGTATAATTACCATCTCTATCACAACATAAAACCTGACAAACCCTTCTTGGTCTTGACCCTCGATACAACGACATATAGTTGGCCATGAGAGAAAACCGGTCTCTGAAGAAACAACCCAACCTTAGACAACGTCTAGCCTTGACTTTTATTATTCCGAAGCAATTCTGAACAAGGAACTGTCGTCGGTTTAGTTTAAACGGCAGCTTAGTGTCAGACGGGCTAATGACCATACGCGGTATTGCGCAATAGTACCCATACTCCCACCTGATATTATCTTAGCTTCGATTATATTTGTTCCCATTCTTAGTACTTGAAGCCTAGTTCCGTTACATGGTCTGGCCTTTTGGTTAATGTTTTGCATGCACATAACCGGAGTACCTATTGTAAGTTTTTAAACTATGGTGCGGAATGCAAGACATGTTGATGTTATTAAGGAATTCTTCTGTATAAATTGATTCATCAAAATTGGTGTTGACATCAGCTTTTTCAACTGTGTCAGAACAATTATGTCTTTTCATCCTAGTGATTAAAGACAACATTCTATCATTTATCATATCAAAATATATCAAAAAACGCAAGTCATTAAACTAATACATGATCCATTCATAACTTTAGTCTTTTACAAAATCTAACATACGAATGAAATGAAGATTCAAGCCACCATAATACAATATCACTTGCAATAGCACAAGGGAATGAATGTTATCGGGCCATGAGAAGCAAGTAATAAAGTAGCGAAAGTATGTATTTATTCATCAACCACAATTATATGGTTGCGAACAAAGTTAAGCTCACAGACCAACATCTAAATTAACACTACCGCACAGCTAAAGTTGAGAGTATTATTAGGTTATGCATATTTTATAGACCTCAAGGCCCGTCCCCCTGAAACGGGCTGCTCAAAAAAATTCTTTAAAAAGATAAAAGTAGTTAAAATGAGTTTGATAACCCATCGAAATTAATAAAATTCGAAATAGTTATTGATAACAATTCAAAACATTAGAAATTCTTAAAAACAATTGATCACATCTTTGTAGACAATGTCCATATTGCAAATTGCCTAGTAACATGGCAACTGAGAGAACAGACATAAAGACAAAAAATGTTACAACGAGATGTTGTAAAAAACTTATCTTCACAAGTACATGACTGTATTGTAATACAATGTCGTTATAAGCAACTTATAGTGGCTTCCCCGAATTGCGGGACGCTTGGTGCACATCTGGCGGCAGGCAAGTAACGATCATTTTTTCTCAAAGGCTTTGATTACAAAAACTAATTGTTGAAATCCAAAATAAGTCTAGTAATCCTACCAGTTATCTCTACAAAAGTTCGACATTAAATTAAAAAGCCATGCGCTACATTTTGCGAACAACAAGAAACACCAACAGAGATGTGTGTGCAACCTGTGCACAAAGTAATACGTACATTACATTAGTATATTATTAGTGTATAAGAAACTATAAATAAACAAATAAGTTTGATGTATGTTACCCAAGCTAGCAATCAAGGTAGCTAGCATCAAGGGTAAATCAAGTGCCCCAATATACGATGATAGTCCAAATAACACTCTCAATCAAAGATATGGGAATAAGCAGCAAGAACGCTAGAAATGTGAAAGGCCATGGAGGGTAGAACATGAGGTCTAAAGCATGAAAAGGTATACATGCCTTTAAATGTTTCATTTTATTTTTCTTTTCTAACTGAAGTATTCAACAACTAATATAAGTTGTAGCATTAATCAGAGTCACTCATAATTTGTATCGCATTAAGCTTCCTTAATCATCAGCCAATTGAAAGACAGTTGGTAACGCGTATTATAGTTTATATGTGTTTAGTGTTTACATGTAAGTATACAAACCAAAAGTGTAATCGATTCGAGCCGAGTCAAGCTTAAACTCGACTTGAATCTCAAACTCAAGCTCTACTGAGTTTTAAGATGCAACACAACCTTACTTTAACCTATTCATATGTAAACAGAAAAGAGAATATGAATTTCCATAAAGAACTGAAAGCGAGTTGTTGTATGTACCTGTTTAGAGAACCCCTTTCAACTTTGGTTAGCTCATCAGCATGACACCTGAAAGGGTTCACACGTCTTAAAGGTATGATATCAACAGCATAACGCTCGACGACATCGTCAGAACCAATTTGGTTGCATCTTCTCTTAACCTTGTGAATAGATTCATTTGGTTATGCTTTATCCGTAAAGGTGGGGATGTAAACTCATTTAATTATGAATTGATTGTTTTTGTTAAGTTTTACGCGGTAACGGGTCAAATGGGCAGAAAGTAGCCCAAAGTGTATGATAAAGCATACAACCTCCTAAAATGCTTATTCAAAAATTAGGTCCTAATCTGTATTGACAAGTTACCCAAACAAACCCACTTGTCAACTCTTGTACCCATTGTACTTAACTCATGGATTCAAAAATCATTAAAACTATAATTTGAATTTTACTTCATTAGATTGTAATAGCATTATTACTTGTTATAAGTCCACCAAAACTATTTTGTTCCTTCACAAAAGAAAGCAGATGCACAAACCCATTTGCATAATCAGAAATACATATGTAATGTATGGGCATGCCTCAAACGATAAAAGACAGTCATTTGCATAATCAGAAATACATATGTAACGTATTTCATCTTCATCTTAAAGCGACATCATGAGCGCTTCATTTGCATAATCAGAAATACATATGTAACGTATTTCATCTTCATCTTAAAGCGACATCATGAGCGCCTTCTTGTAGCTCTACAACTGCATTAGTTAGAAAAATAAGATTTAGGTGAGGAGCTAAAAGGGGTGGTTTGGCATTACATTTTAAAGTATCATGTGATAAATGGGTTGTGGAAAATAATGTTTGGATTGCTTTGTTTCAGGGTGTGATGATCAAGTGCATCGAGGTCCATCTCCATCAAGCATACCTATACATCTTTTGAATGCATAAAGCCCTTCAAGAAATTAGCCACAAGCGAATCCATATAACAGTGAGTTGCACCTGTCCCAAGCTGCCTAAGTGTACACCATATATCACATCATACCCATCATCGTACATGAAACGGATGATGTCTTGTATATGTGCATCATTAGTTCCATGCCCATCCTGTGAAACAATGACCTTAATTTATTAAACATCAAATTAACTAAAAAGCAAATTATGCAATTTTGTGCAACTACTTTAATTGTAGCTTAGGTCCCTTTGAATAAAAATAATATGACAAATGATCAAATCCACAACTCTTACACTAAATGTGAGCACACAACAAATGACTACATCGGTTCCCTAATATTCACCCTAATACTTTATCTTAATTCTTTTAATATAATCCGCAAGTATCAAAAAGGTATATGTAGATGAGTATCTTACACTTTAGAAGCATTAACTCTTTCAAGTTCATCAGTCGAACTTAAAGTCACTCTTGATCCAAGGTTACTATCATCATCAAACTGAAACTTTAAGCACAAGACTACGAATGAACGACTCTTTTTAATTTTGGCATGTTAAAACCTAAATGGAGGCTACAATTCGACATAATAATAACTAAACCTGAATAAAAAATCTTAAACAATCGGCTCACACAAAATCACCTGTTCTAACATGGAAAATAAAAAAGGTACATGAGCATGGTTAGACATTGTTGCTTTCTTAGTGCCAAAGTCATTGTTTCTTTCATTGAGCTAAAGCTCATAAAAACTTGTATTGTGTACATATGCTACTTTCTAATGGGATTCCATTAATGGGTCAAGAATGATATTTCATGGTAGCCCGTTTCTCAAGAAAAATCTATGTTTTGAGCCTTAACCGCCGCCTAGTCCAGAACCCAAACCACTTTATTTCTTATTTACTGCTCATGTTACAATATTATGTGTAACTGACTTTTCTTTTAGTATAAATTCTAATTCTGATTAATGTTACAACATTCTATTAATAAAGCAGTTATATATATATATATATATATATAAAGAAGGGACATATATAAAGAACACACACTACCTGCTCAAAGATAATGCCACTTTGTTGCTTATGATTCTGCTCTTTCAAAGACGAGGAAAGATAATAAATAGTTGGTGCAGAACCCAAACCACTTTATTTCTTATTTACTGCTTATGTTACAATATTATGTGTAACTAACTTTTCTTTTTTTACAAATTCTACATTTGATTAGTTACAACATTCAGTATTAATCAGTAGGTATTTATTAATATATATATATATATATATATATATATATATATATATATATATATATATATATATAAAGAAGGGACAATATATATAAAGAACACACACTACCTGCTCAAAGATAATGCCACTTTGTTGCTTATGATTCTGCTCTTTCAAAGACGAGGAAAGATAATAAATAGTCGGTGCAGCACGGTCTGTTGCGTCTATTAGCTCACTTTGTATCTGGAGGCAAAATAAATTAAATAGCAAAGAGGATTTTCAACACAAATATCAAATATAAATTGGTTTTTTTACTTACCTTCACGCATGCCTTAATAAGGGCTACTGGGATGGGAATGTGGAAATTTATTTGAGAAGCGATCCATCTATCAACACAAGTGACGAGTGTGATATTTACGTCTTTTCTCCTATATCTTTTAAGTAGTGACAACAATAGTGCACTTTCTTCACTTCAAATTTTCACAAGGTGAACTATGTTATCATCCTCCGAAGAGAATTCCCTTGAAACCCCATAATCGCTTGACTGTAACATTCTAGAAAACAAATCTACTCTAATCCATGCTGCTTTACAGCATGATATTAGTGGTCCGATAACCTATAGACAAAATGCATTACCATTTATAAGTTCAGTTGCCTACGTTGGAATCATATTGTCATTATTAACATTCATATACCAATTAATATACAACGGAGAATTCATTTATTTCAATTTACATACATGCATTACTTGTCAATGTAGATATGCTTTGCAGTTCATTAGTCTACACTGAAATATGAGATCTTAACATATTGTAATATGTATGGGACTTACGGTTCAACCTTACACTAAGATATATGCAGTAGAGACGTCTTAAACTGTGTTTAGAGGTTTTGAAATGACCCGCAAAAACAACAAATACATCATCTATATAACTTTCAGATACGATACGAAGTTGTTCCAGTACACCAACCGTTAATCAGTTTGGTAAAATCTTAAGTAGATCTTGAACATAAAGTACAAACCAACATTTTCTTTCTCATGATCTAATATTTTTGCCTTTTTGCTTTCTAGACAAAATCTAAAAAAATAAGAATCCTACAAAAGCATACACTTCAAAATATACTCGGGTAGTTTTCATACTTATGTGTGGGTCTAAATCCATACGACTGTGCTCAAAGTGTTGTATTGTTGAATTAAGGGCTGTTTCAACAACCTGAAATTCCAAAATCAAAATTCTTATTATAACTTGGCAAAGAGCTTAATTAGAGTACTGTGAAATGTGACACACATACATGTAAATTTATGTTTGTTGTTTAATATTAAGGTTGCTAGAAAATTAAAATAGCTTAATAACTATGAGATTCATAATGAACTCAAGAAAACATATAACTGTATTATTTCTGTATTCACCACTTACTTGACTGCAGTATATGTCCTCAAATTTGATTTTCTGTACATCTGCCTCAGCCGCTTTCAACGCACAGCACGAAAATCGATAATTTAGCTCTAAGAAATGTCATAAACTGATGTTAAAAGAGAACCTGGTAAACAATTAAGACGCACAATTATAAAACTTACCTTTACAGATCACTCGTTCTTATAGATCATCCGAAACCACTTCACAAAAGACGCCTCCTTGCATCTTTCTCTCAGGCGTAAAAGGTAAACTTAAACCTTACAAATCATTCGTTTTTGTTCATCAGGCAACTTAAGATTATTATTTTATGCTTTTGTTGATGATGCGCTTTCCATAGCTGATGAACCTGCTATTGTTGCCACATCTCGCATTAACTTCCTGTTCATGATCATTGTATTGGTGAGCAAGGTGATATAATCATTATTAGTTGTTACTACATTGAAACGAAGAGAAAATAAAGCTGCTAGTTCATAAGTTTCATAAAGTACTTTCGCGCCTAACCTGTAAACCACGACTACTTTCAGAAGGCGCGTCTACACTATTCTTAGAAGTAACTGGTATAGACCGCTGACCTGATAGAAACACAAATACATAAAAAGGCAAATAGATAATTAGATTCATATCGAAAAACAGTAACAGAAAGCATGAGCCAGAAGTGACCCGCACCTTCAGCTACCAACAGCAATACTACCATCAATTACCTGAATATGTTTGGTCCACAGGTAAACTGTTGGGGAGGTTTTCAGATACTTCACCGTCGTGTGAACAACGGTACATAAAAATGCAGTAGTAACTGTCATTACAATTATGCAGATAGAAAGGTATCACAACATGAGCTTTCAAAAACATGTAGAATATTATGGTATATGATACACTATGTACTACCCAAAGAAGAAATTACCCTTGGTCTTAGAGTGTTGCTTGATCGAAAACTGAAGAAGGATTTAAGATCATTGTTAATCGTTTATTGGTTCATCTTGGCAGCAGCAACAATAGCCCTATCTCAAACGTTTGCAGCAGCTCTCTCCTGTGTTGGCACTCACTGTAAGATGCAACAAACATAAAACTTGGTAGGATAATGATGATTTATGATTAGTAAAAAATAAGTAAAATGATAAAAGTCATACTTTAAACCTTGTCTTCCCTTCCTAGCTTGGCCTTCCTTTTTGCAACTATTAACCCATAAATGTGCTTCATATATACTTGTCCATTTAGGCCTGGTGCAAATAAAGATTCACATATTAAACAAACTATGTAAAAGAAACCCAAGAAAAAAACAACATACCTGCAAATCAAAGCTTACATCTTCATGATAAAGATGGAATTGATTGATCGGGCGTTTGTGTTTATCGATCTGATTTATCTTAATGATAGACTGATTTTTTAATGTCTCTTCGATGTAGGGTTTCTCTATGACTTCTAAACCGGAGGATCTATGGTAGTGACGACTCATTCTAGGATTAGGTTTTTTTTTATTCAAAACTTATCAAAATAAATATGAAATTGATTGATGTTGTTACTGATTGAGAGAAGACGACTGATTTTTTGGTATGAAACTTTCTTTTAAAACTTGATTGGCGTTATTTTAGCAACTGATATGCTTCTGAGAGAAGATATCCAAATTCTGATTGTGCGTTTATGGTTTTTTTTTCAAAAGTTCTATCACAAAATCTGGAACTGATCTAGTGGTTATGTCTTAGAATGAACTTTTGATTTTTGATAAATTTGAAGATTTGTGAAATGAACATGAATTTTAAAATGACATTTAGGTAAAACATGAAATATTTAGAAAGAAATTCATACACATGAATTTCAGAATGTTTTAATGTTTTGTTTATGAAATTTATTTTTCGGTTAAAATTTTAATGGTTGAATGCTTTATTATTTTCGGTTTCAAAATTAATGGTTGATTGTTTTGTTTTTTAAAAATGTAACACAACAACCATTGTGGTCCAATGGTTGATGCATACTCTCTTGAGCGCCAAGACCCTTGTTCGAATCCCAACAGCTTCATAATTTTTCCTATATTAATTCCCATCGGATGTAAATGCATAGGTGGCATTAAATAAATTCTTAAATGGCTTTATTGGCTGGCTACAATGCTTAGGTGGCTTTCTTGGTTGCCCATGTGGACTAAAAATTGCCTAGGTGTCTTTAAAAGGTGGTGATGTTGACTAAAATGTGGGTGAGGTGGCATTGTTTGGTGAATATGTGGCATGATGTGGCATTTATGTATCCTGTTATATATAATGTAATATACAATGCTTAGGTGGCTTTCTTGGTTGCCCATGTGGACTAAAAAATGCTTAGGTGTCTTTAAAAGGTGGTGATGTGGACTAAAATGTGGGTGAGGTGGCATTGTTTGGTGAATATGTGGCATGAGGTGGCATTTATGTATCCTGTTATATATAATGTAAAATGTAAATATATATATAAATATAAATATAGTGTTGGGTTCTTTTCAGAACTAAATAAATGTACAGAACTGCGAGAATCATTTTTTTACAACTAATCATGCATAATGTACATCTTATTAATGCAAAATGGCATTTTAGAAAATATATGCATCTTAATTTAAAAGAAAAATTTTAATGAAGGGCAAAATTGGAATTTAATTTTTTCCTAAAGAATAGCATCCATTTCACATACCCAAAACCGTTTAACCAAAATATGTGTTTTATTCTTTTAACTACTCCATCATTAAAAAACCAAATCTAATCAACATGCCCATCATCATCCATGCCTATTGGTATTGTCATCATCATCATCATCATCATCTATTCATAGATCTCATATTAGTACCACGCCATCATGTGTTGATAAAGTTTATTTACTAGTATCCTAAATCAGATCATACATTCACAAGAACTAATAAGTAACGATTCTTTATTATCTCATTCCTAACAAAGCATATGACTCCTCAAAAATAGTACTCAGTATCGCCGCTCTTTTTTTTCCTTCACAAAGTTGCCAGAAAAAATAAGGATCCTTATAGGGATATTCGGTTTCGAGTTTCGCATACTGATGCATCATTTTGAGGTT
>BQNB010072327.1:0-32471 GCA_026074375.1 Tanacetum coccineum
CAACCTGCTTTCTCCATTTTCAGCCCACCGAACGGCCGACCTACATTTCCTTCCATATAGTGCCTCAAACGGAGCACATCGAATACTCAAATGATAGCTATTATTATAATAAAATTCAGCTAATGGTAGGTAAACATCCCAACTGCCACCAAAGTCAATCACACACGCTCTTAACATATCCTCTAATGTTTGAATTGTTCGTTCACTTTGTCCATCCATTTGAGGATGATAAATCGTACTTATATCTAATCACGTCCCTAAGGCTTTCTGTATTGTTTTCCAGAAACGTGATATAAACCGTCCATCTTGATCTAAAATAATCGACACAGGCACTGGAATCCTCATGTGTCGCCAAAAAATGAGCTGACTTGGCCAGGTCCTCCATACTGGAATCCTCACGTGTCGCTAGAAAATAAGCTGACTTGGTTAGTCTGTCAACTATTACCCATATAGTATCATGCCCACTCTTCGACCTAGGTAACTTCGTAATAAAATCCATAGTGATATTATCCCATTTCCACTCAGGTATCTCTAGTTGTTGCAATAAACCCATAGGCCTTTGATGCTCAGCCTTCACTTTTGAACAAGTTAAAAATTTGCTAACATATGTAGCGATATCCATCTTCATACCCGGCCACCAATACATATCTCGAAGATCATGGTACATCTTATCCGCTCCCGGATGCACAGAGTACCTAGTCTTATGAGCTTTGTTCATGATTATGGTTCTCATACCTCCCACTAACGGAACCTATATGTGATCCATAAAGTATAAGCTCTCATCTTCTTTCCTTTCCATCTGCTGGTCTAATCCGTGTAATCTTTTTGCTGACGCGTTATCTTCCTTGAACGCCTCACTTTAGGCTGCCAATATCATTCTTTTAACTCCAAACTGAATGGTCATAGCCATTCCTCGTACACATCTAGGTTTTACTCGTTCTTTCCTACTTAAGGCATCAGCTACTACGGTTCGCCTTACCTGGAATGTTAGCGAATCTCACACTCATAGTCGTGATTATCCTAATCTACCTCCTTTGACGCATTATTCAAAACTCTTCTGACGAATATGTATTGAAGGACGCTCTATGATTCGTTATTCGATGAAACTCTTGGTCCGTATACAAGTAATACCTCAGGTTTTAAGGTGAAAAACACTTGGCTCCCAATTCTAGGTCGTGTGTTGTATAATTATTCTGGCGATTACCTTGCCTCTTTGCATGAGTACACAACCTAATCCTTGATTCGACGCGTCACAGTATACTACAAAATCTTCAATTCCATCAAGCAACGACAGTATTGGAGCATTACACAAATTATCTTTCAAGGTCTGGAAAGCCTCTTCCTGCTCTACGCCTCACTCATACTTCTTGTTTTCCTGAGTCAAAGAAGTAAGGGTTTTAGCAACCTTAGAAAAATTCATGATAAAACACCGATAGTAAACTGCCAATCCCAGAAATGATCGTATCTCAGATGGCGTCTTAGGTACTTTCCAATTCTTCATTACTTCTATCTTACTAGAGTCCACATGAATATCATTGTTGTTAATCCACGTGTCCAAGAAAATGAACTTCTTGTAGCCAGAATTCACACTTGGAAAACTTGGCAAACAACTTCTCTTTTTTTAATAGTTCCAACCCTATCTTCAAATGAACCTCATGTTCCTCCTTAGACTTTGAGTAGATCTTGATTTCATCAATAAATACAATGACGAACTTGTCTAAATACGGCTTGCACACCCGGTTCATCAAGTCCATAAAAACCGCTGGTGCATAGTTAACCCAAAAGGCATAACCGTAAACTCAAAATGTCCATATCGCGTCCTATATGCAGTCTTTGGAATATCTTCTTCCTGCACTCTTAACTGATGATAACTAGAGAAATAACATGAACCTTGTAGTTGGTCGAACAAGTCGTCGATCCTGGGGAGATTCTTGGTGGTCAGCTTGTGCAACTCTCGATAGTCTATGCACATTCAAAATGAACCATCCTTCTTTTTGAACAGCACAGGTGCTCCCCACGAAGAGTGACTTGGTCGAATAAAATGTATATCAGTGAATTCTAAGGGTACGAACTATCGAATAGGGTAGAAAACGAATATCAAATCGAAGGCTAGAATACATATAAGGGATTTCACATATGCAAATAGATGTGGATCAAATGACATAAGAATCCTTAAAAGAAAGGATAGAATATCTATACCGATAGGAAACGCAAACACAAGAGTCAACAAAGCGTACCAAGACAAAAAGGAACACATATCGAATAATGATAAATACGAAAGATAGAATTCTTATACCAATTATTGAGAATCGATCAGCCCATCTAGGATTAGTTTTACAGGTAACATTGATATGCACAACGGAAATAATAGAAACACAATATTACCAAACAAGGTTTTAACCGAACATTGAAGCCTTCATTATATTTGATCAGAATAAATGAGGCTACACCAACTATCTAATAAACTAACTACTACTACTACTAAACGTGTACACACACACGCTTTTGCTAGACTCTCATTGAGAAGTCTGCTATTCTATTCTATTCTGGATGCATAAACTACATACCTTAGACCTCCTTTTATAGTATAAGGAGTCAAGGTTTACATGGAAACTAATAAAGATAATTAATAAGAAAATCAATTAAATATTATCTTTATCTTTGACCAAATCTGAGAGAATCTTCTAATTCTTATCTTTTGAAGACTTCTACAATGACGACTTTGGTCTTTTTTTTTCATCTTGTTTCATTCGTGTTTTGTCTTTATCAACTCAAATATAATTCCCAACAATCTTCCCCTAGTTGATAATGACAAAACCCAATAAGCACGAACTTCCCCTGAAGTTGATATACGAATGAAACTTCCCCTTAATCCATGCTATACCACCAAGAATCATCAAGCTGCAAATCATCAAATCTTCTTCCCCTTTTTGTCATCATCAAATAGGGGTCTTCTGTAGATGAGCAACTTGTAAACATTTCCCCTTCAGTGGTACATGTAGATGGTTAAACATGTTAACAATAAGCTTCCCCTGAAAGTATGCTAACCATCTCTTGAATCTCGAACTCAGTAGGCTCCAAGTAGTAATTATTGATGAAGAAAAATGAGTATAACCCATATGTTGAAGAAGTAGAATTTCCCAAACTTGTGTCTTATGTCTTGCACTATCCACATGACGTCAAACTTATACCAAGACCAAAATATAAGTAGATCGCAATCTCTTGACAAAATCCTCATCTTCTATAACATGAGACACTGAGCACAACAACGTAACTCCTTAAAGTGATAGCAAATGTACGTAGTAAGCATCATAAGGTAGATCGTACACCTTTGCTAGATTCATCAAGTCTTCGTCAACACCATTTAAGCACGAACAAGTTATCTTTAAAAGGGGATTGAAACCTTTCAAGATATGATAAGACACGCACCTGTGAAAATCAACTACAACATCAAATAAGCAATAACCAATTTTCTTCATAATAATCCCCAAAAACGAGCCATAATTTCATCATCTATCCGAGATCCAAAACCGTGTGTTATCTGATATCTGATAAAGCTAGCGGTACAAACTAGCTATATCGGACAAACCAAACGGTACAAACTGAGCAACGCGAGCGGTATTAACCAAACTGCCATTTAGTGACGCTTTTTCTGTTACAAATTCGTAGCTAAACTGTCTCTGAGCTGTCACTGATCTGTCGCTTATCTGTTGCTGAACTGTTACTTAATACTACCAGAATTAACCTTGTAGCCATCAGAATTAACCTTCAACAAGCAGTATTAATCCCGTATACAACCAGAATTAATAATGTATGACCAGTATTAACCTCCTGTACTTGTATACGAAAATCCAAAGATCCAGCCCAAGTATGAAGAAGTCTATAAAATCATATCCCTACAAATCAGGACGCATTAAGATCATACCAAATCTGTTGCCATATAATCCACGTCCAAGAATATGGGTCAATTCTATATCACGTCCTGATTTTCTTCTCCATAAAATCAGCAACACAATCAAACAAGTCCAACATATAGGAATTAATCACAGGAGTCAAAATTTAATCCCTAATTATCTGCAACCAATACAAACCAGTGCATATTCCAAACCGTAACTGCTCCCACAAAACTCGCATACCATAACAAAACCAATTCCAAATACGTACCAAAATCAAGCAGCATCTCACGTATCCCATAAAACTTCCACAATATACACACAATATATGGAAACAAAATGATATTCGCATCCTTCAGATCATATCGATCAACAGCAGCGAAATAATATTGATAGTACTATCCTTTTCAAGCAGTACTAACCTATCAAAAAAAATCCATACCTTCTGTTCATTAAATAGGGTTCGCTCAAAACCTGCTGCTATAAACCACGTCTGATGCTGTTTCTTTTTTACGCATGGTCACAACCTGTTGCTTATTCTAACCAGGAACCGAGCACTAAAGAAAATACCTGCTGTATTTCTTCTGGAATGTGTCATAACCCTAAAATTTTATTAGGGTTTAGCAACAATCTAAACCTTCAAACCTTCAAATCGATTAACAAAAGAAACCAAACAGAGTTGTTGCCATTGTGAACACCAAGCAGCAGTATCCAAAACCCAGCCTTTTGCTTACCTAATTTAGGGTTTGCTGAAAAGATATATTTGTGAAGGCACCAATACGATTTCCAAGCATAAGCATATGAAACCCTTAAATCAGATTGAAACAAACAGCATACAGTAACGAGCTTTTGTAACCAAAAACCATAGTTTATGTTTTATTTATCTAGGGTTTGTTACAAACCCTAGTTTCACCAAATTTATCAAAAACAGAAAATAAACACTTTTTCTAAAAACCTTGTAGATCCTCGATATCAAGAGCAACCTGCTCTGATACCACATGTTGAGAATCAATCAACCCATCTAGGATTAGTTTTACAGGTAACATTGATATGCACAGCGGAAATAATAGAAACACAATATTACCAAACAAGGTTTTAACCGAACATTGAAGCCTTCATTATATTTGATCAGAATAAATGAGGCTACACCAACTATCTAATAAACTAACTACTACTACTACTATACGTGTATACACACACGCTTTTGCTAGACTCTCATTCAGAAGTCTGCTATTCTATTCTATTCTGGATGCATAAACTACATACCTTAGACCTCCTTTTATAGTATAAGGAATCAAGGTTTACATGGAAACTAATAATGATAATAATGATAAACTCAATCAGTTATTCAATCATTATCTTTGACCAAATCTTTCAATTCTTATCTTTTGTAGTATTCTTTGACTACAACTTTGGTCCTTCATGTTTCCATCTTGTTTCATTCGTGTTTTGTCTTATCAACTCAAAATATAATTCCCAACACCAATAATCGACTTTACTCGAAAAAACAAATTAAATATTGTTTTTCTTAAATCATTTTAAAATAATAAAGAAAGTCATTTTAAATATAAAAAATCATTTTAAATATATATAGAAAATAATAATTCGTCTTAAATATAATCTTTATAAAATTCATTTTAAACATGGTTGTCATAAAAAAAATCTAGAGACAGTTATTTAATGGTGTATCGCATCTTACCATTATGAATCATTTTAAACATACTTTTCATAATAAAAATAAAATTTATTAACCATTAAAAAAATAGTTTCGTATCTTATTTGTAAAGACCATTTTAAACATATCTTATTCATAAATATCATTTTAAACATAGTATTGACAGTCAACCTGTATCACATCGTTTTATAAAAATCATTGTAAACATAGTTTTCATAAAGAGACATTAACATAAAAGCGATGTCATAACGTATTCATAAGATCATTTCAAAAATAGTTTTTCCCAAACACCATCAAGATATACTTCAAAAGGATTTTCATAACTTGACATCAATATAAATATATTACTCAAACAAAGGACATCGTAATACCAAAAGGGATTGTAAAATACCGTAAAGACTCTAACACAATTCTATTGTTTGAAAGCGAAAGGAAGTACAAGGAACCATATAGTCAGAATAACAGTGAAACGAACATGCACAAGAGAAATTCATACGAAGACATTACGAACCAAAAGAAGAACGTAAAGACTCATCCGTACTCACGATCAAAAGAACAACCATTGAAAAGCGTCGGTACTAACATGCCGCAACATGTTACGAAAACCAAAGGATATATAAAGAACGGAGTAATGACCCGCACTAATATGTTAGGAACAATTAGTGCTTAAAAGAAAATTTTGGTACTCATACGAGTAATCAATACAACGAAAGAACCAATGAAACGTACCAATATCCAAAGAAGCAGATCCGAACAACCAATATTCATCAAGACGCCGAATAGAAAAGTTAGATCATCCATACCGACATGGTACGAACAAGGAATGCTAAAATGAGGGTTATATATCCGAGCGAATAATCGAGCAGACGAACAAACTCAATAATCGTAATAATAGTAATAACAGGTATCCGGGGTATCCGCAAACGTTAGATAGGAGGGAAACTTACCAACTATGAAACTATTTATAATACAACCGCACATAATATAACATCTTACACTACCAACTAACAAACAAACACCAATCAATGCAATCATGGTCACAAGTCTACGTGTGTGATGCCTTTATAATTATGTTGGCCACCCATAATTATAATTGCATCCTTTCACACGTGTACTTTCTTCCAAGACTACACATCTCAATGATAACACGCATACACACACATACACACACACACACATATATATATTATATATATATATATATATATACTATAATATATATATATATAGTATATATATATATATAACCACATTGCACATCTTAAACGACTCCAATATAACTCAGAAACGATGCTCTATAAAAGCAAAATTTAATTATATAAAGATAAAATCGAAATGACATAAATAAAACAAAGCCTCGAAGTGCCCAAAAATACGTAATATCTGAAAGAAATCATCAATAGCAACGTGTCAAGGTAAAAGACGAGATAAACTCATGTTGGGCCTCGTTTGGGTTTGACTTTGCATTCGCAAGAGTCACCCGACTCTGCGGGTCCAAAACTGCTACAAGCATCTAACAGGAGATCTAAGTCGACCTTCTCCTCTGACTCTTCTAACTACCCTTCCTCCTTTGGTTCCTCGAGAGGCTCCTCCTCAATTTGCTCCTCTTCTGGATCTTCTGATATCGAGTAGCCCGTAGATCGAAATAAAACTCAGAGAAAAACAAGAAAACAAAACGCCTAGATAGGTAAACACATAGATCCTATTATGCAACTATATGAAGGACTCCTAGGTTATAGTCTAGGTTAAACCACCTACTTCTCTATAACCATTGGCTCTGATACCAATCTGTCACACCCCGCCAAGGCGGAAACACGAGGCGTAACGTCATGGGTATCATCACAACACAATGGTGTCAACAATAGAGAGAACTACAATGCATTAAACAAAACAAAAATGGACACTAAGTGTCATGACAATACCCAACACAAGAAAAGGGTCTTGTATTGAGGTAAAAGAGTCACTTTAATACAAAAACATAAACAAAATATCCCAAACCTAAAACATTCAATCAACATTTAAACAAAATACGACATGAAAACTAGGAGATAAACTCTACATGCAAGCCTACGGTCTCACTAGCCAAGCTTCCTAACTTCACTTTCCTCAAGATGCTCACCTGAAAATGATGCTTAAAACGTCAATAAATATGTTGGTGAGAGTCATAGGTTTTAGACACACAACTAAACTCGTTTCCACTGTGATTAATAAAACAAGGTAGGACAATAATGAACTATCATGAACCTATGCTTGCATGCAACAAAATCATATCAATACATTTACTCAATTAATTACACATTCGGGCTTAGAATAGCTGGCACTATAAGCAACCAAGTTCACCCAGAATGCACCACACAAACATATTCACACATTGGGTAGGCGTACCCATCCGATCCCATGGTACCGTAACCAACACTGAGTAGGCGTACTCATCTGATCCCAAATCAATACCATAAATAACACTAAGTAGGCATACTCATCCGATCCCATTCAATATCAACATGTATCACATAGTCATATAATAGTCATGTAATATCCATACGCAATTAATCATAGCAAAAAACATTTCAAAACATTTGCATCATTTCCATCCCAATTTAAAACGGAAAAATAGGACTATGAAACTCACTTGATGCACAGCTACTTCACGAATTCCTTGAAATCAACTAAACATAAATAAAACACGTGTTACACGCGATTAGGCTAAATGCCCAAGACGATGTAACAATCAATTGATGGACTACCATGTTTATATTATGTTTATAAACACTTTATCACACTTCCTATATCTCACTTATACCCTAATACCCTTAATTCATTTATCCAAGTTTCCCAGCTTTTCGGTAGTATTTTGTAGTCACTTCATGACTACAAATAAAATACTAAATCATCAAATTATTTTCCCTACTTCATTCCATACCTTCCCAATGGGTTATGAACTACTGTATTTAAAAAAAATATTGAGTCTAACTATTTTATAAAAATTCAACATCACAAAGTACTCAAATTCGGATCTGAACGCACACCATAAAGTTTGATTTTTCTAAAAATGCTTAGACAATGTTTTAGGAATTGTGCTTTGAGTTAGAGTTAATAGACACATAAAATATGATCTTTGATTTTTTTAAGCCTTGGCTCAACTTCTAAGTAGGGGTTTTACTCCCCGAAATCAGACCCAAATCTGACCTGAATTTACTGTTTCGACGACTTTTTTTGTAAAACTTATTTGACTAACTTCCCTACCTCAAAACCTTTCGGGGCTGGACTTTTTAAAACTAGACTCTCTGAACTTAAGTTTAGGCATAAGATTCATAGCATAACTCGTTTTATCAGTGAGATGTCATTCGATCAACATAACCTAAAATTCTACCAAACCCTAACTTTCAAATTAACGCATTCTAATCTAAACCGTTTACACCAACATGCTCTAAATCTATTCCCGAACACACCCATATAGTTTTATATCATTAATTTACATAAAATTATAAACCTTAATTTATCCATCAATTAAAGTTACATGATTATAAATATATAAACAAGAACTTAATTAAAATCATACCTAAACCTTTCACCCGATTACACTTGAATCATCACCTTGGTTCTTGATAAAAAAAATTCTATTCTTCTTAGGGGTTTTGACCGGCCAAGAGAGAGGGAGGGAGAGAAAAAGTGATTTAGGGTTTTCTTGATTTTGTATTTATAGTTACCTAGACTCCTAATTGTAGTCAAATTGGTTTCTTTTTTTTTCTTTTCCTTCTAGTCGGCCGAACAAACACCCCCTTATAAAAAAATTAATTTTTTTATTAAATATTATTTAATGTATATTTACCTTTATTTTGTTATTTTTATAAAAACCCTTTATTAATTTAGTAAACCTTTTAAATAAAAACTAGTTTTAAACTTACTATTTATAAATTTCATTTCATAAATTACTTTCTTAAATTAGAAAGACCTGCGCTTAATTAAGTTAAATACTAGACTTAATTCAATCTTAAAAATGCGTTATATTCTCTACGCTCATACCACAATTATTCACCAAATAACACGATAACGCATAAAATTATGCTATCATTTCTATTGTCACAAAATGTGAACGAAATGAAATAGCTACCAAAACCACAACTCAATCACTAATAGATGAACACGCATCACAGATTGATATCAAATACTCATATAAGATCACATAAGCACACAATTATAACACATATAAATACTTTAATCAACTCTAACGGTTTGACTAACATGCTCAAGTCACGGTTGTCACATAACCCACGTGCTCTGATACCACTTGTTGGTCTTAATTTTCGTGTAATATTTGATAATATTACTACAAGACCCATTTGACATACTAATAACATAATTTGTATTTTTCAACGTTTATAAATCTTATTAGAAATAATTCTATGATTTACAAATGAATACGAGATAGTTGCGGAACACTGTCCTGATTGAATAACAAATAAAACTCACATTGTTCATAGCTAAGCATATGATCCAATGAGAGGACCCTATCACTATAATACTTTGTATTATCTTTTATGTTTAGAATCTCTACCTATCTCTACTTACAAGACACATATATAGTTGGGAAAGTAAAGCTTCCATGTGAAGCTTCATTAAAGTCAAGCAACCACTCTTGTACTCTTGTGTCTTCCTTTTTGCAACCTTCAATAAATTACAAGCCTTCACTCTTGTACCTTTTGTCTTCTATTGCTTTTAGGAAGTTTCCGCCAATATTTTTAGGTCTTCACTTAGAGATGGTCTTCAGGAGTCAGTGAGCCATTTGTCAATACTCAATGACTCAATCATCCTGATCTTGGTTCTTTTTTGAACTCGTTGAGATCCGCCTTAGGTTGTGATGAGTCTTTCTTCTAGACTCTAGAGAACTTCTTGAGGATGACTCGCTGAACTTATTTAAGTTCAGCGACTTGTTTTATAATTCGGATATTTTTTTATAAATCATGTACAAGGGACAATTAGGCACTAAATTGGACCAACAATTTGGTTATCCGGTAAGTTGCATGTTTGGTTGCGCGTAAAACTAGATGGCAGAAATTTCAACCATTTTCATTAGCTGATATCAATGTCACAGGGTTTTGCAGCCAATGTAATATTTAAATATAGCATCAGTTTCATGGTCTGAGAAAATGTCTTGGTGTGTGTTCATGTTGGATACCCAGTATCATTGTCGCGGGGTTTTGCAGCTAATGCAATACTTGAACCGTAACAGAAGCCGCTTTGTAACTTGTAGTATAAATAAGGCATTCGTTACATGTTTGTAAAAAATGTTTTGGGTATTTTGTGTATCAAGTTATTCCTTGGATGTGATGATTTGGTTATTCGGTGAATTGCGTATCTGGTTACTCGTAAAACTGGATGGCGGAAATTGCAACCATTTTTGTTAGCCAGCATCGACGTCATTTGATTTTGCAGCCAACGTAATATTTGAGCCGAAACAAAATCTGGTTAGTAACTTGCAATATAAATAAGGCTTTAGTTTCATAGTTGTAAAAACGATGTCGTTTTTGGTTTTTGTTATATTGCTTAAAATTGGATATTTGCTAATGTCGTAGGTTTTTGTGGGTCTGATTTTCAGCGGTGTTTAGTTGTCCATTGTGGCTTGGTCTTCTGGTGGGTCATAGTTCTAGCCTTGCAAGAAATTGGACAATGTTATTAGCGAACGTGTTTTTTGTAGCCAATATGATATTTTGGTCGCATGTAGGTCTGGTGTGGCAAGAACCGGTTGTCCAGTCATGTTTTGTAATTAGTGTAATATATATATATATATATATATATATATATATATATATATATATTATAGAGAGAGAGACCACAATATATGTTGGTTTGGGATAGAGGGTTTATACCATTCGTACGTCCAGTTTCGAATCCAAGACACCTATACTATTACTCTAGTATAATCCTTATGGTGGACTATAAATCGTATACAACTTCGCTCCACCGATATGCAGTAAGCTCGGCGCTCACTAAGAAGAGCTACTCCCTACGGTATTCCGCCCTCGGAAACCACCCACAAGAACTCGTCATTTGACTTACTCCTAAGACCACTAAGACTTCCCCTTGGAGATATCCCAAACCCCACTAGATCACCTAATGATCTAGGCTTTACCACAAAGGTACAAGACTCCCTTTGAATGAGTGTTGATTGTTTTAATCAAGTCCTAACCTAAACTAGAGACTTGATTCTAATAGAAATGGTATAAAAATAAAGACCCTCGACTAATAGCACACAAGTATGGATTATATACTTATGTGTCTCTCTTGTAGAGATGTGTTCTCTTCAATAGAATGATAGAATGAGAAGATTAGTACACTTTAGATGTTAGACATAAAGGATAGAATAAGAGAAATGAGAGAAAGAAAGAATGGCAAGAGGTAAGGAATATAAGAGGAAAGAAGGGGTAATTATAGACCAAGAACCCAAAAAAATGTGCAATCCTTAACAGCACCTGGCGCGCTGCCCACGCACCAGGAACCCATTTTTGTGTTTTTTGGGTTTTGGCGTTGTAAATACCCGTTCTTGATAGCCCTCCAGTTATACTTCACGCTTTGACCTTTCCATCATTCTTACACTCAAAGTCAACCAACTTAAATATCCATTTGATAAAAACATTTGTGAAATGTATTAAAAGAAGTTTTAGAGGTGTTTGTCTAATTTCAAAGAGAAAAGAAAGAACCATTGGACAAAGGATGTATTTAGGTATTTCCTATGTGATGGATAAAAGGTTTTGCCTCCCATGATTTGAATTTCAAAATTCAAATTAAAGTGTTTAAGGTGAGTTGTCATTGTGAGAACACATTTGAATTTTAAATTCAAATGTTGTGAGAGGGTTGTGTGTGTACTAGGATGGGTTAGAAACCGATACTATTACTCTAATATAATCCTTATGGTGGACTATAAACCGTATTACAACTTCGCTCCACTGATATGTACTAAGATCGGCGCTTACTAAGAAGAGCTACTCCCTACGGTATTCCGCCCTCAGAATCCACCCCTAAGAACCCGTGATTCGAATTTTCTCCTAGGATCACTAAGATCAACTAGGACCACTAAGAACTTCCCCTTGAAGCTTACCAAACCCCAACTAGATCTCCAATGATCTAGGCTTGATCATTGAGATACAAGACTTCCCTTACAACCAAATTAAATATGAAAGTTGATTTAATAATCAATCCCTAACCTAGCCTAGAGACTTGATTCTAATAGAAAGGGTATGAGAAAGAAGACCCTTGACTAATAACATACAAGTATGGATTAGGTACCTGTGTGTCTCTCTTGTGGAGATGTGTTCTTCAATAGATGATAGAAGAGAAGATTAAGAACACAAGAGGTGTTAGACTTAGAGGATAAGAGACGAGAAAAGTGAGGAAGAAAGAATGGAAAGAGGTGAGGAATACAAGAGCCAAGAGGGGGTATTTATAGGCCAAAAACCCAAAATGGATAAATTTATTCCGAGAGTGGCACGCTGGTCATGTGTCAGCGTGTGGCCAGCACGCTAGAAGCCCAATCTGGCTTTTCGGATTTTTGGCGTTTTAAATAACCGTTCTTGCTAAACCCCTAATTGTACTTCACGCTTTGACCTTTCCACTATTCTTACACTTAAGGTCAACCAACTCAAATAGCTATTTGATAAAAACATTTGTGAAGTAGTTTAGAAGAAGATTTGGGGATGTTTGTCCAATATCAAAGAGATAAAGAAGAACTATAGGACAAAGGGTATGTTTGGGTATTCCTCACATGAAAATGGCTTAGTTAGAAACTAACCATGGTTAAGTGGATGAGTTGGCATAGTTAGGATAGAAAGGAATATGCCAAAGGAATCAAGAATATGCCAAAGGAATATTCCTTAGCTTGGAGAGGAAGTGTGGATGTGGGAGGGATAATTTGAATTTCAAATTCAAATAATAGACATGTGGGTTTAATGTGTGAAGGATGTGAGTTTGCATTGATGTGATGATTTGAAGCCTAAGAATTCAAATTCAAAATTTAAATTATAAGGATAAGGATACGGATAAGGATAAAGGTGTCAGTTGGAAGTGAGTTGGAGTGGATGGGATGTTTAATGTGATAGAAGGGAGCCTATGGCTTGTAATTTCAAATTCAAATTTGAATTGTTATGATAAGGATTAGTTGGCAATGTGTGTGAGGGGAGCTTTGGTAAAGTATGTGAGTGTGAGTGAGTATAGAGGATAAGGTTTGAGTATGTGTGAAATTCAAATTAAAATGAATGTGTATGTGAGTGTAGAGATGAATAAGATAATGAATAGGGAATGTGTGGTAGATAATGAGCCTATGTTAGAATGTTGGGGACAAGAAGGTACAACAAGTACAAGGAATGTACATTGTGTAAGGGAATATGAGTTGTCCCATATGGGTGTGATTTATGGATGGTTTATATGGAGAAAGGTTTAGGCTTGTAGTTGTGAAGAAGGTTTAAGTGATGAGTATGATAAGGGTGATAATCAAAGGATTGATTATGGAATAATCATATTGCCATTAAGAGAGAAAAGAGATAGGCAAATGTGATTAGGACGGTTTAGGAAGGGAATGTTTAGAGTGTGTGGAGGATATAATCATTTGTTGGGTAGAAGGAACTGATAAATGATTAGAGAATGTTTAGATGCGAAGTGAGGTGTAGGAGACATATAAGGAATACATGTGGGAGTTTGTAAATCATTTATATAGAAAAAGGTAGGAAGGTTCAAAGTATGATTAACCTTCAATTACCACAAACTCAATTAGTCATTTAGAGATTAATCCATGATTATTAACAATGGATTCGATCACTAATCATCTTGATGCAAATAAGCTAAGTGCTATTCATCACAAGTAAAGCATGTCCCATAACGGGAAAGGTTGCGTTTACGCAAAGTGACCTTTGACTTAGTTTGACCAATAAGAGAGTAAAACCCGTTATGTGATTAGAAACAACGTAAATCCGGATCAAGGTCAAATGAATACTTTCGTTTGATGGTATGTTGAACGTATATTCATACTAGGTTTAGAAAGAAGTTTCGGCCTTGGCTAAAGGCGTTTGATAAATTTTGTTGAAAAATGGGAGGATTTGTTTTTGCCCCTCTCTAAGTCTAAACCTCATTTGGAGTGTTCCCAAATACTCAAGTATCATGTACATACCTTTATTGAAGTTTCCACATGTGTCGGGTAAGAGGAAATCCGACAAAATAAAATCCGTAAAAACGGATGCCGTGAGTGGCGCGCTGGCCACGTGTTGACGCGTGACCAGTACGCCAGAGTCACTGTTCTGGTTTTCTGGATTTTGGCTATCGTTTGTTATTTTAAGTGTTGCGAACGTTTATTTGTCATCATTAAAACATAAAGGGGATATTGGTCAATGTTGCATCAATAAAAACCACAAAATCTAACAATCTAATAGCCTGAGCTCGTGATACCATTGTTAGGACCATTATCGTATTAGATCGTTGCTTTTGTGATGTTGGGTGGCCGGCCGGAAAATCAGTCGACCACCACCATGGTGGTGGTGGTGAGAGACTAGAGAGAGAATGAGAGGAAAATATTGTATTCAATCAACACCCTCTCATGTGAATGAGAGAGGTATTTATAGTTATTACATGATAGGTATGCGAAACTTACATACAAGTTTCGTATGTTTTGGTTCCTTCGCGACTATACAAGTATCACGAGGTAAGATATCTAATCTAGTAATATATATGTATTTCGTACACCAACAGTTGCATATGCTAAATGCAACCATGATTCCTACGAAAGTGAGTTAGGATTTTTATTTTCTTGTATATTTTTTTGTACATTTTGCGTTATCTTGCTATTATCTGGATTTACGCGTTGGTATTAGTTTTCTTGTTAAGCTATACAGGTTATTGCAACTTGGAGCATTGATCGGAAGTTGCAAGTAAGCATTTCAAATCCGTATTAGTTGAATGATATACAGTAGGTGAAGATGAGATGCGAGTGTTAGATGTTGCTCGATGAAGCGTTCTTAGAGCATGTTTTAGGACATGCTATTTATTGACTTACTCTTCTAGACTTGGTATACCTTAAGTAGTGGGAAAGGAGTAGAAATAGACACCTACTTGATTATACTTGTCTTATTTTTCTAGTTTTTAGTGAAAGATGTTTCATTTATAAAATTTTGACATGTTTTTCATTACTTAACTTGTTTGATCTTAACTAAGCACACCTACCCTTTATATTCCATTGTGTGAGGATAAGCCTTTCTATTTTTTCCTTATACATAATTCCATAAAAAATGAGTGTGCCGGTAGATGTAGTAGACTTTAGAACTTGACTTGATATATCTTTTCGAGATGACCAAAATAAGCATTGCACTAAGGTAACTTAGTGTAATCGGTGTACTAGGATAAACTGAAAATATTAGGATTAACCCCAAATAGCCCATCCATTCATGTTATGTTTTGTGTATATTGACTTTTCGCATCGATTAGTCAATCCCCTTGTGAAACCTTATTTGTTACTCTCATTTTAAGAGTAAGATACCCCTAGAAAACCCATCTGAGTCATTCCTTTTGTTTTTGTTCACACGATTATATTATTGTTTCGTTAAACCAATCGCCTAGCCTACCATGTAGTTTCTTTAAGTTCATATTCGGGGAGTTGTTAGTTAATTTTGGTTACACTGGTGGAAGTCGCGAGTCATGATAGAGGGTCTGTGATGAAGTCGGGTTTAGAAGATAGTTGATCTCAAGTGGGGGGTGCTCGTGTATATACATGTTCGTAATTTTATTTTTCTTTACATCCATGTTTTTCTTTCAAAAAAAGAAAAGTAGAATAAAGAGCAAGCAATCAAGTGTTTATTAATTAGTTTGTTTATAGTTGATCGTAAAATATAAATCAACTTATATGTCATATAGTATAGCGTTAAGTATTCCCGCCTTGTCTAGCTTATGATGGTTAGACACATCCGTTATGATGTATTTGAACGGGTAACACTTATAAATCCATGTCATTTCTATCTCTTATTTTTATTTAAGTTATATACATATACAATGAGGGCATTGTACATCTCAAGTGGGGGGGAGACAAAAATGAGAGATTATTGAGATTATTTGGCGAAATAACATGTTAATTGTGCCTAAAAAATAAATAAATTTTTTTATGGCACATTTACTCGTATTTATCTAATTGATAATGAAGGTTGAGTTAATGCGTCTTACATGCCTAAGTTATTACATGGAGATTATGAGGTATTACATTATACATTATACGCATTAACTCGTGTTTTGAAGACCCCTTGACTCTTGACCCTCGGATTTTACCTTATGGGATTTGAATGCGACTAGTGACGGGGAGATTATGGATGTAGAAAACTATTTATTTGTTTATTTTTCATTTTATACCAATTATAAATGTTTCATATGTATTATCCTTCCCTTTGTTCTTAGTTGATTTTAATGCTAACCTTTAGTGTGCTTGGGTATTAGATGGCGCTGGTTCACTTGTGGTTTTGTCATTTTTGCTCGAGTATCATTATTGGTAAAGATTGCATCAAGAATGATTCACCCCGTAAGCCTTTATGTTGTATCAACCCATTTTCCTTTTAGAATAGTTAAATCTAGACTTTAGTGGTGGAGATTAGTACCTGATGAGGTGTCATTTTATACACTTTTCGGGGAACCCCCTAAATCATGCAAATATGCCTAGATTACGTGCTTAATCATTTGTTTTCAGGTTATTAGCACTTGGATGGCATTTGGAGGAAATACACATGACTTGGGCTCATTTAGAGAAGAAACAGACAAGATTACGTACCTACACCAAATCTCTTGAAGATTTATGCATATAGTGCGTGGAGACGACGTCGCAGGTATAAAGCGACGCCGTCGTGATATGTATAGTGAAGGCGTCAGGAATCTAGCGACGGCGTCAGGATGTGGCCGACTTAAAGAGGATCTAGAATCATCTACGTAGCTACGGCGTCAGGACTTTAAAGCGACGTCATCGCAGCGATTTTCCTATATATATATTAAACCGAAATTAGGGTTTTAAGTGTGTAACTTTGTATAATTTTAGGGAGACGAATCTAGTCATTCTAGCAGCTTTTAAGGTCGTTTTTAGGGCCTCAAAACCCTATTGTAACTACCTTTAATCCATGTTTTAATCAAGTAAGATTATTTATCATTAATCATTCAATATGTCTATGTGTTGTGTGATTGATTTATGTTCTTGCTTTATCTTTAACATGCTAGGCTAAACCCTCCTTTGTATTTACTTATGATTGTATGAAACTTAAGTTGTAGATCCTTTTAATGTTGCTTCTTGTTGATGGATGTGCGCGTTAGGCTCTAGAAAACTAGCCATAAAATATTAAATTGGCATAGACGTCTAGAGAAACGCATGTAGTGTAGAAAGGATACCATCGGTAATAGTCTTTATACTACCTTACCCCTAATATGGTTGACCCCTCTTAAGATATTTCACATGCATTTAATATACTCTTAGGGGCCTTGTAATAGTCTTCATACTACCTTACTTGTGCGTTGCCCTAACAGAATATTAAATAGACGGCGGGTTTGTGTAATCTGTTCATGACCTAGGAAATACTTATACAGATCATCACAAATGTGACAAGGCAACAGATCTGTTGAGTAGTGCATGATTACGTAAATACATCTTTTTATCATAAAGTTATCACTAGTAGTTTTAGATTATATTTAGTTTAATTATTAGTTAATCAAACCAACCTCTCAAACCACCGATTTACCTGCTTTCTATAAAATATAAAAACACAAAAAAATCTTCTCTCAACCCCTTAGAATTCTGTTAGACCGTGTTCGAGCCTTCTCAACCTATTCCCCTAGAGAACGATAACAACCCCCGAGTCTTGCCTATACTACACTGTAACGATTAGGTACACTGCCTAGGGGATTGTAAAACTTCTTGTGAAGTCTTTAAGAGACCCGCATCAAGTTTTTGGCGCCGCTGCCGGGGAATAGTTAGGTTTCGATCATTGTTTAACTTAGTTTTACTCGCTTGATTCCTATCAAGTGAGAATTTTAATTCCAGTACATTAGCTTTCTTGTAGTCTATCTTTTCTTTGTGTTTTTTGTTTTGTAATCCATTCTCGTCAACCACCATGGGAGACGCGAATCCTATACGTACTCTTGGAGATTACTCCAAACCTAGCCACGAGGGCTACAGGAATACCATTAAGCTCCTCGTAGGGAACAATGTGGTACCTCTTCGATCTGACACCATCTGGTTGGTGCAAAACGGATGCTCATTCCACGGACTTTGGTCCGAGGATCCAAACCAACACCTCAAGGATTTCTTAAAACTTGTGAACTCACTTGAACTTGATGGTGAAAACAGGGAAAGAAGGCGCCTGCGTTTATTTCAATTTTCCCTTCACGATCAAGCTAGCAACTAGCTTGAACGTCTTCCAGCAGGATCCATCACCACATGGGAGGATCTCACTACTCGTTTCCTTGCTCAATTCTTTCTACCGGGAAGGACTGCAAAACTCTACAACGATATCCTGATGTTCCAACAACATCATGGAGAATCTCTCCCAGAAGCATGGACTCGTTTCAAGGACTTACTCCAAAAAGTCTCTCATCATGGCATCGATCGTTGGCTTCAAATTCAATTTTTTTATGATCATGTCTCCTTTCATCTTAAGTGCGAGATTGACCGGGTCGCCGGCAGCAAACTCCGCGGTAAGAATGCCAACGAATCTTGGGAAATCATTGAGAACCTCGCCCTCTACGACCATGAGGGCTGGAATGACTCAAAAGAATTTGTCAAACCGGTCAAGGCTATCTCTACACCTCAAAGCACCTCAAAAACACCTGACCGAAGACTTCTTGAGCTCGAAGACCAGATTAATTTCTTACTAAAAGGGTCGCGACTGACACCGAGACCTAGCTCAACGCACATCCCTCAAGCTTATGCTGAAGCAGTTTATTCAAACCCCCACCCGCAAAACCAAAATGGGCCACCATAGCAAAACCCCTTTACTTTTCATGAACGTACCGGTCCAAAACCTCATCCTCAGGCGTTAGGAACCACTTTTGAGGCTCGAGTACGGGACTACATGTTTTTTCATCAAAAATAAAAAAACCCCACTTTCCACCTCTTTTAAAAATAAAATACTTACAAAACGGTACATCATCTCCCGACAAAAAATGACACCATCCGAGAGACAGTAATTTTTTTTATCTTTCAGTAGACGGGTGACATGATATACTTTCGAGGAACTTTTTTTTTGATATTTTTTTCAGTCACGAATTGCGAAAATCATATATGATTCGTATAACGAATCATATATGATTCGTATAACGAATCATATATGATTTCGAAAATCCGTCAATATGATTTTCATGGAAATCGTAATATGATTTTATGAAATCATATATGATTTGTGATTCTAACTAACTTTTTTTCAATTTTGTTTCAGTCACGAATTGGGAAAATCATATATGATTCGTATAACGAATCATATATGATTTCATAAAATCATATATGATTTCATAAAATCATATATGATTTGTGATTCCGACGAACTTTTTTTCAATTTTGTTTCAGTCACGAATTGCGAAAATCATATATATGATTGTAATATGTACGAATCATAATGAAATTCATAAATCAATATTGATTTTATAAATCGTATATGACTATCCATAAAATCATAAAAAGTTCATCGAAAGTACATAGTGTCGCCCCTCTATAGAAAGATAATTTAATTCTCGTCGCGATGATATGTTTTGTTTTGCGTAACGATTAACAGTGTGTGAGATATTTAATTTTTTAAAAAGAGGTGGAAAAGTGTTTTTTATTTTTGATGAAAAAATGAGTGACTATGATTGGTTCATTGAGTATATGACAAACATTGGGTCTATATTGAACTTTTGACATAGGGGCATTTTGCCACAAAAAAAGTATTAAATAAATACTTGATTTTATCAAATATCCCCCCCCCCCTCACTTAACTTTTGCTTGACCTCAAGTAGAACCTGTTAGAACGTTTCATAAAAAGATTTCTCCAGAATAACTTCAAGAAATGAATTTATAAAACTCTTATGCTAGAAAACATCAAAGCCTAACACCTCATAAAATAGGGATAAAAAGTCACTCATCTCTCCACTAGTCTAAGTGTTTCATTTTTGGGGTGATCGCTCTATTGCACAGTGATAACATGTATTTTATCATAAGCTTGGAAAGTACATAAATCTGCACCAGTTAGAATTAGGGTCTAAATAATTCTTGAAAGCAACAAGGGTAATATGGTTTTAAAGGGTGATAAAGGGGTTAGGATAGACATGGGATACACATTTAATGGTTGTTAATATAAAAACACAAAACAAATAGTCTAATGTAATCTAAGGTTGTCATAACTAGCCACTGTCTATCCATGGGTCTAAGAGTCTAAGTCTAAAAATTTGATCTTCAATAATGGGCTACTAGCTCCATTCTTCATGAGTATTGGGATGACTTGGTGTAATAATAGGCTACTAGCTCCATTCTTAATAATTACTAAGATGTCTTGGTGTAATAATGGGCTACTAGCTCTATTTTCTATTTTTTATTTTGCATCATCTTTACACTTTTTTAGCGCATGGGTGGCTTTTTGTTTCACCCTCTTTTCTTCACTTTCTTCATGATAAATATGCAAATGTTACAGGAGTTTATATCTTTAATTATTGCCCCTGCAACATCCGATATTATACGCACATCCCCCCACTTGAGATAAATAATATCAAAAGTGGTGATACATGGGGGGTCTTTAGAGATCATAACTGATTGGTCTTCCACGAATGCATATAATTTTCATTCCCATTTCCCCCGAACCATGGACTTAAGTAGCCAAAAATTTCAACACAAAGAAAACTATAGCCTACAGGGTAGGTTAAGGCGAAATGGTGTAACGAAACATATAGAGTAGGGTGAAAACATAGATTGGCTCATCATGGGTGATCTAGGGTATCTTGCACTAATAATGAGTCCAACAAAAGGGCTTATTACGAGAGGTCGACAAGTCAGTGTAACAAGTCGATAAACACACACATATAGGCTAATTGGGTGATTTCCTAAGTGTTGCCTTCCTTGAAACATTATCTATTCCAGCTTAATCATTAGGTCTCCGCAATGACGGTACATACCAAGTTTTCTAAAGTCATAAATACTACTGGCTACACATCAATATTTTTGGGTGGATTTTTTTGAGGCAATATGATAAGGAAACAAATATTAGGCAATAAATCGTCTACCAAGTATAATGAAGGGTAATGTGCATTCGGCAAAGATTAATTCTAGTTATTTAAGAAAAATTTGTCAAAAATTTTAAAATTGGCATAATTTTCAAAGAAAACTAGAAAATCAAAGGCAAAACATACGTCAAGTATTAATTCTACTCCCATCCCCCCACTTGATTTGTACAATGTCCCTATTATACATTAAGGAAATGAAATAAAAAGGAAATAGTAGAATTAAGACAAGAAACTCCCTGAGCATTGCTTTGAAATTTGAAATTTGGCGAAAATCTTTAGATTATTTCCGTCTTCTCACAAGCTCTTTATCCCCTGTGATCACAAAAACAAACCAAAGCATAAAATCGTTCTACAAGAATTATGAAGTGTACAGGAAATACAAACCTAACTCACTTTCGTAGGAATCACGGTTGCATTTAGCATATGCAACAAGCCTTTTAAACCACTTGGTGGCCCAAGTGGATGAGTTTAGTCTCGTGAGGGCTTCCAGAGAACATACCCACAAAGTCCATTTACGTATACAAGGTTTAGACATGTTTAAAACTTAAATTTTTAAGATTTCAGAAGGAGGTTTACGGCGCAACTCCGATGGTTACGTCGTAATCAAGTGGTAAAAAAATTTAAGTTTTAAGGTGTTACGGCGTAACCATGAAATGGTTTACGTCGTAACTGTAGTGTTACGGCGTAAACTAAATTCATTACGCCGTAACTGCTGCAGATTCAGTAAGGTTACCACATGATTATGAGTCGAGCCGGCCACGATAATTGCCTCTTAGCTGCTGGATCCTCAAAAAAAAGTAAGAAACATGCAAACCAACTAGTGCAAAAAGTAAATTTCATTAAATAAAGGACTGTTTCATCTCTACAAGCACTTTTGGATATATTAACAGTCTTTAAGTTGACTCATGACCATGCCTAAAACGTCTTCATTTCTAAAGTTTTCTCATCTCCTTATTTCTCCAATAATCTTTGTTTATTCTCTCCATAGTCATTTTACATACCTTTCCAAAGGCCACTTTTACCCAGTTGTCAAAGCTTAAATTCTCTCCCATTCTAATTGTGTTCGCATCTAATCGATATACTTTTTTAATATTCTTGTTCTCCCTAGGTGTCTCCTCCATCATCATTCGTGCGAAATGGGGGTTACATGAAACCCGATTTGAGTGCATATGTCTTCATTTTCCACATGGTAAATAAGTTTTACAACCAATGCTCCTTAATTTTGTATAGGAAAGATCTTCTGAACTACCATTTCTATCATTAATTATTTCTGCCCTTATATCAGCGATGTTGGGTGCTGTTCTGGGAAATCCTTTTATGTTCAAGATCTTAGTTTTTGTGAATACCTCACCAGCCCCCAGGTTATATTTAGTTAATTCAGCTTCTTCTTTTATAATTGAGGAGGGGGTTCGTATAGGGCCTAACATATTTACCCTTGTTTCCTCCTTCGTTTATATGCTTCATCATTGTGGTCAATGAATCCATCATATAATGTAGGTTCTAGGTAGTCAATGATTCCTTCCAAGTCATCTATATCTCTGCTAACCCCTGAAAACCATTCTTCAGGTAACTTGTTAATCATTTCCCTGATTATTGCTCTTGTCTTGGTCTCCTTACATTTCTCAGGATCCTCTTGTTCTTTCGTTAAAGTATTTTCTTGTGTTTGCCCTCCAAGCTTATTGTCCTAAAAATTTTGAAGGATCCTTTCTTTAGTTATATCGTTTACATTACCGTACCTTGCCCTTACCCAGTTTATACAGCTTAATCCTTCCCATTCTAAGCTTATGCGATCATCATCGTTTGTGCTTTTCCAATAATGCTTCAATTCTTTGTCCGAGATTCCTCCTCTATCCGGCAATATTCATGGTAAGGGTCCAAGAATGGCCCATAATTGTGTATCCTTTTTTCAGGTTTTCTTCTTGGCGAACAGGTTCACACCAATGGGTTTTACTGTCAGCTCCATGGCTTAGTTCATCCTGTGATGTTGGTCGCTCATTAAGGTGTTCACTAACAGTTGTAAAATTACACTCTTGTTCCTTCATTTTGATTTTTACCTTGTCTTCCTTAATCCCAAGCGAGACTTCTCTAGTAGAAATATTAATTTCAGCACGAATGTTTGCTTAAAAAAGGTCGACCAAGAATGATAGTTTTATTGTTTAATCCCTTTGTATCAATGATTACAAAGTCAGAGGTGAAAGAAAACTTATATCAATCTTTACCAGGACGTTTTCTATTATCCCCTGGGAGACACACCTAGTTTTATCAGCCATTTCTACTATTATGTTAGCATTTTTGGATCAGCAAGACTTAATTCTTCCAAAATAGATTGAGACATAATATTAACGTTGGCTCCTAAGTCTGCTATTGCATTTATGTTAAATATATCAACTGAACAAGGGATAGTAAGACTTCCTGGTTTTGGTTTCTCAGGTAGGCTTGATATTCTTTCAATTTGGCTGGTTTCTTTCTGATGCGCGTCATTTTTCGGTGTGTGAACCATCTTGCACTCACTTACTTCATGTTCTTGTCTTCTAAGTTGATCGATCTGAGCTTCCCAATTTCTTAGGGCATCATCCCTGGCTTGCCTCTTAAGGTTTAAATGACTATTGTCCCTTTTTTGTTGAATTTTCCAGCATTTCTCTAACTCTGCTTCACCTAATCACCTAGGCCCTGATCGCTCTGTTCTTCATTTTCCCTAGTGTATTTGCTCGGGGTTTTAGTGATTTTGGGGTGAATAGGGGATTGTGATGCCTGAAAGTAAGGATTGGTTTTTGCATCTAATGGTGGATCAGGGATTTTATAACGGGGACTTAAATGGTCCCTATATTTGGTAGGGACATCGGCTTTGGCCGAGTGTGGTTGATATTCATCGTAATCCTGGGTTTTTATTGTTTCTTCATATTCCAGGTATTATGCGATGGTCATATCATCAACCTTAATACCTACACTGGGTGCATGGTTTTGTGTAAGTTCAAGATACTGCTCAATGGTGAGATCTTCAATGTCAACCCCATCCATGATGTTTCCTAGAGAATAGATCGAGGTGAGAAAAGACATAATTGCAAAAATTCAAATTACTACTAATTTTTAGCTCCCCGGCAGCGGCGCCAAAAACTTGATGCGTATTTTATTTTAAAATATATTTTTACCAAGTTTTAAATTTATAAAACTCGATCTACCAACAATGCACTAACGGGCAGAGAACCCGATCGTAGGTAGTATAGAATGGTAAATCTGAGGTCGTCCCAAGAGCTAAGTTGTAATTAGTTTTAATTTGAAATGTCACGTTTAGAAATGGGTTTTTGATTTGATTTGAAATGAATTTAAAATAACAATAAAATTAAATACTGAAAATAAAAAGAGTTGGAGATATAGGAGAGAAAACGTGCTAACCTAGTTACTTCATTACTGTTGTTATGAAAAAGTATTCGTTGTGCAATGTTAAACTAAGGTTTCATTATGGTTTCAAAGGTCGTAGACTGATAGAACATATATATTTTCCTACATATACTATATCCGCGCAATTCTAGACTCATCCAAATCAATAGGAGTAGGATATCCAGTTTGCAGTGTTTAATCCCAAACTATTCTCAAAACATATCTAATAACCTATAAAGATTATTAACCCCCTCTGAAAGAGTTCCTGTCCTTTTTAAGTATATTGAGTGATAAGTGCGGTAACCGGTTAGTTCCTACACTAAGGGTCGGAGTCATAGATCCTCCCTAGTACCCGATGGATCCCATATTGACTAGATAATCTAATAATAGGGCAAGCAAGGTCCAAACCACACCGTACTACCAAAACCCAGTGTTTAACACAATAGTCAAGGCGAATAATCTAACAAAACCATAATCTAACAGGAAACAGACATCATAACAACAGTAATTACATAACTAGCCAACACTTTAAGTGCTTGTACCGACTCATGTAAAGGAAAAAACACAGCAAGAAATAGAAGTAATCATAGATTGAAAGCTCATAATTCTTACAGTATTCGTATTTGAACGATTAAATACAAAAAGTAAGTAAAGTGTGATCTCCCTTGGACTCCAGGTGGAATTCTTTGAAGGTTGGAAGCCTTTGTCGCCTCTCCAATTAGCTGTGACGAAGTGATGGTCGGAAATAGCATAAAATGAGGCCTCTATTTATAGTGTATCAGAACCTGTTACGTGTAAACTGATGTAAAGGTGTTGAACGTCGTAACCATCTTACCGCAATTCCATATTAAGCAGATTGTTATGTGCGTAACGCAATATGGTGTTTACAACCGTAACCTTCCAGAATGATTGTCCATAAGTACGTGATCTTCCTTCCATATTTGTAGATCTTCATGGGTTAACGGGCGAACCATGTAGGGTGTTATGTTGTAACTCTATCTATGGTAAGATTTCCTTCTAAATTCATGTTTACGGCGTAACTAGATATGGCGTTACGTCGTAAAGTTGTCCTTGATCTTCATACTTGCTTAATATATGTTACGGTGTAACCATTTTTTGAGTTACGTCGTAACATTCTTCAAATATTTACACTTTGAGTCCTTTTTACCTTGTTTCTTGTCACTTTCTTGCATTTCACCTGAAAACTTCAAAATGATAGAAAATATCTTGTTTTCGAGTGTTAGTGAAACATTTGCAAGTAATATAGGGGGCATTTTGTCACCAAAAAGTATTAAATATTTGATGTTATCATTGATCCCTCTTAAGATATTTCACATGCATTTAATATACTCTTAGGGGCCTTGTAATAGTCTTCATACTACATTACTTGTGCGTTGCAATTAAATAGACGACGGGTTTGTGTAATCCGTTCATGACCTAGGAAATACTTACACAGATCATCACAAGTGTGATAAGGCAACATATCTAGGAGAATCAATCTGAGGAGTAGTGCACGATTAGGTAAATACATATTTTTATCATAAAGTTATCACCAGCAGTATAGATTATAATTAGTTTAATTAATAATAAATCAAACCAACCTCTCAAACCATGATATTTACCTGCTTTCTATAAAATATAAAAATACAAAAAGAATCTTCTCTCAACCCCTTAGAATTCTGTTAGACCATGTTCAATCCTTCCTAACCTATTCCCCTAGAGAACGATAACAACCCCGAGTCTTGCCTATACTACACTGCAATGATTAGGTACACTGCCTAGGGGATTGTAAAACTTCCTGGGAAGTCTTCGCAACCCTCACATCAATTTTCCGGCGCCGCTGCGTGGGGAATAGTTAGGTTTCGATCATTGTTTAACTTAGTTCTACTTGCTTGATTCTAATCAAAGATGAAGAATTTAAATTCTAGTATATTAGCTTTCTCGTAGTCTATATTTTCTTTGTGTTGTTTATTTCGGTAATCCATTCTCGTCAACCACCATGGGAGATGCGAATCCTATATGTACTCTTGGAGATTACTCCAAACCTAGCCACGAAGGCTACAGGAATACCATTGAGCTCCTCGTATAAAACAATGTGGTACCTCTTCGATCCGACACCATCCGATTTGTGCAAAATGGATGCTCATTCTACGGACTTTGGTCCGAGGATCCAAACCATCACCTCAAATATTTCTTAAAACTTATGGACTCACTTGAACTTGACGGTGAAAATAGGGAAAGAACGCGCCTGCGTTTATTTTAATTTTCCCTTCGCGATCAAGCTAGCAACTGGCTTGAACGTCTTCCAGCAGGATCCATCACCATATGGGAGGATCTTACTACTCGTTTCCTTGCTTAATTCTTTCCACCAAGAAGGACTGCAAAACTTCGCAACGATATCCTGAGGTTCCAACAACATCAAGGAGAATCTCTCTCAGAAGCATGGACTCATTTTAAGGACTTACTTAAAAAAGTCTCTCATCATGGCATTGTTCGTTGGCTTCAAATTCATATTTTTTATTATCATGTCTCCTTTCATCTTAAGTGCGAGATTGACCGCGTTGGCGGCGGCAAACTCCGCAATAAGAATACCGACGAATCTTTAGAAATCATTGAGAACCCCGCCCTCTATGACCATGAGGGATGGAATGACTCAAAAGAATTCGTCAAACCGGTCAAGGCTATCTCTACACCTCAAAGCACCTCAAAAACACATGACCGAAGACTTCTCAAGCTCGAAGACCAGATTAACTTCTTACTAAAAGGGTCGCAACCAACACTGAGACCTAGCTCAACCACTCCCTCAAAGCTTTATGCTAAAGCGTTATTCAACCCCCCCGCCCGCAAAACCAAAAAGGGACCACTAAAAAGCAGAACCTTTCGCTTTTCAGAACGAACGCGTCAAACCCTTAGCACCAGGCACACACACCGAAAGAATAAAAATAGGGAAAAAAAAAAAAAAGAATTTAAGAATGCCATTTTCAAACAGCGAGAGGAGATCAACGATAGGATGGCTGAAATGTTTGAACTTCTTAAGGAACTCACAAACAGTAAGGCTCCCGAAAAAGTATTGATCAGAGAAGAGGCTAAATCCTCCGTCACTAAAAATGTAAATTCTATATCTCTCGCTAGAGAAGAAGAAGAAAGGAATGACAATGATGATATGGCAGCCGACGGCGGCATAAACAGGACAGATACGGAGATGCCAGTAAAGGAAGTCGAGAAGGAGACTGAAGCTGAAAATGGGACCAAAAACAAACCAATCAAAAGAGCTTAAAAGGAAGAAACAACGAAGGCATCTAGCTCTCAGCCCGTAGGGTATTACCTGAAACATAGGATCAATAAAAAACTGATCGAGGGACTTGTTGATAATCATAGGTTCAATGAGTCCTTGTCAGGAATTCGAGTTGGAAAAGTAAAAGGAAAGACCTATAATTTGTTACCTAGGGAGCCTATTTATGAAGCAATCCTTAGAAAAAAGATAACAAGGAAGGAAGACATTAGAGGAAATTTTGAAATACCTTCTATCATAGGAGGCCTAAAACGCATGAACGCCCTAGTAGACCAAGGATCCGACGTAAACGTCATGCCCCTCTCTACCTATATCAAACTAACCGACGAAAGGCCTGCATAAACCAACATTAGGCTTTCCTTGGCTAATCACTCGTATATATATCCCTTAGGAATAGCCGAAGATGCATTAGTCGATGTTGTTGGTTATGTGTACCTCGTGGACTTCGTGATACCAATCTGTCATACCCCGCCAAGGCGGAAACACGAGCACGCAAGGCTAGGCCAACTCGAGCCTGTAACTTCTTCAGGAAATCATACAACACTATGGTCGTCTACATTAGCAGAATCACTACATGCCATTACCTAAATTTTAAAGACAACGCATGTGTCATGACCCCAATACCGTGAAAAACCAAAGGAAAGACTTCTTGTATTAACTGAAAAGGCCGCTTACTCATCAATACAAAGACAATGTCTTGTAAACCACCCCCCTTATTTAATAAACCAATAACATTCAAGAATTCAGGCAAAAAATTATGAAACAAAATTAAATGAGAACTTCCAATGCCATCCTAATGGTCTCTCTAGCCACTTTGATTAACTTCAACACCTTCATAACAGCCTCACCTTTGAAAATCGATGCTTAAAAACGTCAACACAATGGTTTGGTGAAGAGGTCATAGGTTTTACTGGCCACCAAATACAAGATTTAAATAATTATTGATTATAGAAAAACAAAAATGGCATGACAATTAACGATAGCTAAGTAATACATGTCTAAATATGCCATTTCAACTAACATTCCCTATTGGGATGGAAAGTTTGTCCCCCCGATCCAAACCACAAAATTCGATCATATTGTCATAGGAAGAGCAGAATGCTTATACCCCGTGATCCCAGAATCCTTGAAGGATTAACGTATCTTCACACATATATCATACCCAAACGGACGTAGGCCCGAAACCAAACTCCAAATTCGCAATCACTAATTAATGGAGGACGATCACGACCTCCTTGGATGTCTTATATAACATCATAATGTAGTGCGAATACTAATTACAACATCATACGACATGACCAAAACATTAACATATAATAGCCTACATAAAATGTTCATGCGGGCATTTGAATATACCACCATATTTAATCACAATAATTAATAACATTTTCAAAAATTTATTTTTTGCTTCATTTCTTCCCAGAAAACATAATGTATAAATTAGGACTATGAAACTCAGGGTTGATGCCTCCATGCTACTCTGACAAAATCTTGCACACAACAATTTAGTACGATCTCTCTTTCATTTATATGATACGCCACTTAATCGAAAACTTTCTATTTTTGGAAAGTTAGCTCATTTTTTTAGAAATGTTAACTATTTTTTGGAAAGGTTTCACTTTTTGTAAGGTCTTCGTCATTTTGATTTATTTTTATAAAAAGATTCTGTTATTCCTCTTCGTACTACTTCGACACCTAATTTGCAGTTATACTATTTACTCGTACCGGAGCCTTATATTCCGCAATATTACAAAAGCCTTACTATTTTTAGACTCAACCAACGGTCTGTTAAACTACTCGTCGTTCGTCGTTCTTAAAATATCCGTTGATATTATTTTATTAACCAAGTTAACCTTTACGACATATTAATGTCGATTAAAATCTCCGTTTGACTTTTACGTTGACTTTTATAAATACATATACTTCCTTAAATCTGACCCGCCCAAAACGACCCGCTATATCACATTTTCACGACTCGGACTCAAAAGAGATTTTATGCGAAACTACGTTTCGGACAACATTTTAGCTTTAGCCGAGATCTGAAACTCGAAGGAAAATGACGAAAATGCCCCTGCAAGATTCTGCCGGAACTTATTATATATTTATTAAAGTGCGGAAATTGACTTTCAGTTTTGACCCGTTATTATGCGATATAAAAACTAACAAACCTCGTGGCAAAGTAAAACGACATTCCAAACAACTTACGTGCGTCGCCGGAAGGCTTAAACGGAGTCGAAAGTGCTCAACTACCCATTTTCAAATCTGCCAGCTTTTAATATTTACCACAAGTACTGAATTTTTAGACTTAGAGTGCATATCTCGATTTCGCTCTAGATTCTTCGTTATTAGGAGTTAGAAGCTTCATTTTATATCAAAACGATCGTGAGAACAAAATCTATCATATTTTCCAAACAAAAATTAGATTTTACCAAATCTCATGCCTCGTTTTCCGTACCAAAGTTTCTGCCCCAAAGTATACGTTACAAAATGCACCAAAATTCATTTTCGACCCAAAAGTCCACTCACGACACCTCTAAAATGGCCTATAATCAGTATTCAACTCGCTTAATCAACCAACAACAAAATCTAGACTAGACGACGCAAGATCCATCGGATTTCATCACATGCAATAATCGAAAACGAATCGAATAGCGAAAACAATTTATTAAACTAGTAAATAAAATACTTACAATGCTATACGAAGCAAGATCGGACTCAAAAACTCGGACTCGCCTTGTTCCCTTTTCTTAGCCACGGTTCGAACCAACCAAAACCAAAAACCAAACTAATTCGTGACTAAAAGTAACCCAAATCCTTTGTAATCCACACTTGAATAAAATCAAATACCTTTCTTTTTTTCTTTTGGTGCCCTTGCTGCGATTCGAACCCTAACCGACACCAAACCCTTAACTTTTTGAATCCAAAACCCCTACTAATATTTTTCCCACTAAACTTCTAATTCAAACCTTGAATAAAACTATTTTCAATTCAATCAAAACCCAATCTTCTTTAAATCTAATTGCATGTGTATTTCTTTTTCATGGATGATTATAATAACATCACCTAATTGATATTTGATAGTTGGAAAAATCAAATGACAAGGGTGTGTGGGTTTGTTGGGTTCGACGAGCACAAGGAAGAAAAAGGGGACAAGTAAACAACTTCCACTTGGTTCTAGTTTAATCTAAATCATCGTTTAGATAATATAGAAAGGGATTTCAAGCTCAAAACTTTTGATGGATGCTTTGTGTGTGTGGGTTAGGCCGGTCGAACAAGAGAGCAAGGAAAGGAGGAAAACAAAGTTTGAAACTATGTGTTTTCTTGTGTTTATATGTATTAGAATTTAACCCAACCTTGGATGTAACTCATGTAATGATTATGCCTTGGAAATCATATGGTTGGTGTGTGTTTGTTACCGTAGGCGTCGGCTACAAGGGCTAGAGGCAAGCATGCATCATTTTTTTGCAATTTATTTACTTATATTTATTTTGTAATCCTTTTTAATTAAAATGTAATATGGGTACATAATAAAGGTAAACATGTCTATTTAATTAAAACGCGAGTTTTGGTCAAGTCAGGGAACAAGGACGACGGAGTCTTGGTATGTGCTTAATTACACATACCATTTTCCATTCTAAACAGACTTAAATGACTAAAAACGTACCAAAAATACATTGTATTTGTATGTTTTACGTTTGTATTATGCAGGAAGCAGATATTCAAGAAAAGGAACAAAAAGAAAGCCAAAAACAAACAAAACCAAGCACGAAATGAAAAGGACAAAGTCTTAAGTCATCCAAGTGAAGAAAATACAACTTGAGGGGCTAAAACTCCCAAACCTCAAGTTGTATTACTAAAATAACAAGATGAGGGACTATAACTGCCAACCGGGTAGAGATTGCATTCAAGTTTAATAACTTGAGGGGACAAAACTGCTACTTCCCCAAAAAGTCTTCTTTCCCGCCTTAACAAACCCAGTTACAAC
>BQNB010072328.1:0-22240 GCA_026074375.1 Tanacetum coccineum
TAAATCTTTGGTATTTGTTTATCTCGATTTCTTGAATTATCATTGTATGCTTGTTTATGTTTATCAATTTATACTTGTTTACGCGCTTTTATATGCGACCTATCATTCAACTGGATCTAGTGAAGCGGACCAAGTAGATCCAGAGTCTGGGATAGCTCTCCATATAATGATTTATACATCTAGAATAATAGTTACATAAATAATGTCCTTCTAAGTCTGTATCTAGGATACGCTTTGGGCTTAACTAGTTAATTGGATATTGCCAATGGTTTATTAATCGTGTTGACTAGCAGGTGACCTAGATAATTCAACAAGTAACGTTCTGATTCGATTGGATAGTTGGACTAGTAGACTACTAGTGTATATATTGCCATTAAGCGGTAAGTAGGTAGTCTCTATGAGATAGGGTTTAACAAGATCACCATTGCTTTAATCCCTAAGATAGATTATAATCAGCAAATAAGGATGATTTATGAGGATGCTTTAATTATGACAGAATTAATGTGTCTAGGTCTTAGGATGTTGTAACGCTTAATTCTTAAGAATAATATGCCACCTCGAGAGAAGAAATCATTGCACTTAATAAACAAACCAAATTTCTAATCAGATTAATAATGGTTAATACAGTTTTCTTATATAAGGTTCAAAGCTCTTTTATATTTTGTCTATTAGCTTGCGTGGGTAACATTGTCTTGAACATTGATTGTAGTCGCCAACCAAACCGTGCCAGACTCTCAGGCTGAAAACCCATCTTTTCACGTTAAAATTAGGATTTAGGCTGACATTGGTTTAACATAGGCTTAGAATAGAATAGAATTAACATAGATTAGATAACCAAGATATTAATTAAATTGATGGATTTAACCTCGCTCTCAGTGATCGACAACACCTTACTTAAAAAAAATACTACTGACGGGTACAATTGCCCGGTTTAAAGGTGTTGTTTTGGTTGAGTCGGCCAAAATTTAAAATTTAAAACTTAAATAAATTAAAAATATACACCACACAACGACTCAATTATTTTTTTGGCACCATTGTCGTGGAGTGAAAAATTAATCTTGATTTTTATTTTGTTATTTTTGGTTTTTAACATTAGATTAGATCTAACACTTTGTATTAGTGTTATTTAGTTTAGTGTTTATTTGTATATTATGTACTTATTTGTATATTTTTATATTTGTTTGCTTGTATATATTTATGTGTTTGATTGTTTGGCGTAGTTTAATTTGTTTTCTTGAATTCATGTTATGGTGACAGTTGAATACGGCGTATCCACTTCCACTGGATACGGCGTATCCAGTTCTCTGTCCAATATAGCGTATTCATCCCAACCGATTAATATGGCGTATCCACTTCCGTTGGATACGGCGTATTGATCATCTGATAAAATTCTTGGAACTTTAAGCCAAAAAAATTTTAATACCTTTCTCCCGCTGGTTTTACTGATAATTTTTTGGGTATTTTTCAGTAAGAATGACAAAGGTTATCAAAGGAGAGTTTAAGAAAATTAAGGATATTAAGGTCGAAGATGATTCGCTCGCTTGCGATTCACCACTTGAAGTTTTCAACTGTGAAGTCAGTCGATTAAGCAAAATGGATGACGATTTATTCACATATGAAGTTGAAATTGCTAACATCCCATGTGACTTAAGAGTAGATGATGATTCGGAGCATGAAGCTGATGATATGGGATTTGATCCGTCTGATATTGCATTTACTAAATGGTTGGGATCAAAGTTTTTCAACTATAAAACAATGGATCATTATACTATGAAAGCATTAGGGTATTACTGGTTCAGAGGAGATGATGAGGTAGAGCTCACTGATGAAGAATTTTTTGATAATGAAGATGAAATTGCTGAAGTCTTTAGAATCGACACTAATATATTTGACTACGAGACACCTATCTGTTCAGCATTCAACGAATTTAATTATCTTCTAAAGGTAGATCCGGACTTACTTACAAAGGATATTATGGGGTTTAAAACCTATGATGATTACAAAGACGACTGGATCTACGAATGGAATAAGGATGTACCATGGGTTGATGAGAAACCATGGACTGACACTAGAGTTTGGACAAAACCGAAGCAAGTCAAACATACTTGCAAGCCTTTCAATTATTAAACCTGGGTGTTTTGTATGGCCTACATAATGTGGATGAATAATAGTTACAGTTAATGGAAGGGAAACTTTCCCTGGAAACTTTTTTATGAAAATCACTCATATCAAGATTACGAGTGGTACAAAGCTTTGGAAGATAGTGAGCTTAAAGATGAAGCTTTAAGAAACAAGGCTATCATGGAAGGATTTATCAAAGATGATGATGATGAGTCAAGTTATGAAAAAATGAGATGATGGGGACCATATTTACATTTATTGATGATACTTATAGACAAAATCATGATCGTTAATGAAAGTGGAAGAATTATGTGAAGTTTTCATGAGCCCTAGTATGCACGATACTATGATTCGAGGATGGATCAAGTATTCATTTGGACAAGGCGAAGAATATATTGCTATTAAAGAAGATGAATACGACAATCTAGCAAGAACAAGCAATAATGCATGCCGTACGTATCAAGAAATCTTTCGTATGATGGACGAATGATGGATGGTGACTAGAGCTGAATAAAAAGGAAGCTGAAGAAAAATCTAACTTAAAGACTTCCGCTGTAACAAAAAGGGTATTCCCAGGAGAAACCGAATTGTTATTTATTTTTGTTATCGAGTCTGTCTTCCCAGACTTCAAATACGGCGTTATCGTTACTTACTATGGTGTTTGACTGGTACAGACGTTATCAGTCTTATTTTTTTGATGCGCTTTAAAAACCATTATTGGTCAGTTCTATGCGAATACGCCGTATTCATTAACATGTAGCTGTATCCACAGACTGTCAAGTTTTTAGTTTGTTTTAGTTTAGTTTAAATTAACCATAGGTACCAAGATAGGAATGTACCTATTTTTCCTATATTTTACGCAGGAACCTCGTAAGGAATTTTAGGACGAATATTACGTGGAGAATTACGAATCTAGTAATTCTGAAGTGTTTGGAGTCTTGAAACTCAAGAGGCTGTTCAACACATAATCTGCTCATAAACGCTAATTTAGAGAATCTACGAGTAATTGCAGGGGAGTTTATCATTTAATTATTTTTAAATCAAGTATGTTTGTATTTATACATTAACGATGACGTTGTATAATTCAAATAGGGGGTGATTTAGAAGAATCTTTTGTCTTATTTTTAACAATAAAAAAAAAACTTAAATATATACTCAAATTTAAATTTTTTTAAAAGATTTACTTTTGTGGAATTTACCTTGTTACATGATCCGGCACACAATAACCCTTGTTACGATATTGTGAGGATTTAACTATTATTCCTAATTGTTTACCAAAATTCATCTAAAAATATGTGGGTGCAGGTGATGTTGTAGTCTTGAACTTGGCTTGGATATCTATTTGTGACTACAATAAGGAGTATTAGGGATTTAATTGGAGTAAACTTGTTTAATTTGGTTATATCTTAGGATTACAACCAAATCGCCTATTCTTTTGTTTATTAAAAAACTACAGGGTTAGTTAACCTCATGTTAAACCTTCCACTCTCATCTTTAGAGTGATGATCCACTAGAACAACCCGTTGAGCCAGATCCTTAGGAATTACACCAATTATTGGTTTTGTTACACCATTATTACCTTTAAATAACTACCCTGTTAGTTTTAATGGTTTAATTTACAGGTGATAGTTGCTTAAAGTGTAAACGTTCGTATTTCCCGAGTATTGTGTTCATTTTTCTATTTTTGGTGCGGTTGGAAAATTTGCACATTGCAAATGGTGAATGTATATTTGTAGTCAAAGCTCATTGTGATTTTATTAACGTCAAAAATTATTGGTTGAAAACCGAAGAAAAGAAATTACCGAAGGATTTATCCGAAATTAACTATGATGGTGACGATGGTGAAACTACACCGAGTCTTTGAAGAATAGTTACCAAAAAAATAAAAAAAAGTTAAAAATGAGAAAAAAAAAATTACAAAGAGAGAGAACTGAAAGTTTAAAGATAATCGTTCGCAAAAGCATTTACCGAAGGAATTATACCAAGGATGATTATTCGTTGATCCGTCTTAAAATTCAACGATGATAAAAGTATATGTACAAAGTGACAAGATATCGCCACTTGCCTTGTAGAGTATGTTAAGTTTTGGGATGATTGGGAAGTGATAGCTATGTGAAGCCAATTAGTTTGTTGTTTTTGATCTATGATCAAGACGTTGTAAATAGTTGTGTCTTTATCATGTAACGATCGAGAAATAAGTGTCTAGCAACTTGTACTTTAAGTTTTAATCTATTTGTTTCTCGATTTTTATTTAACAACAATTTAATTTCCTTTCACCTGATGATTAGCCGCTGGTTTTACGCAAATAAGGATGTGATCCGAGCGTGCATGTCTATTTCGTCGTTACGGCTATGTATGCATGTCTTAGCTGCCTCATTGGTTTACGACTTTTGGTGAAAGTTAGGAAGGTTACTACCTTTATCCATTCTTCATCCCTACCGTTAGTTAAATACTTGAATGGGGACATTGTGATCGAACACAATTGTCTATACTGGCGTTTCGGGTATGTATGTATCTTAAGCTCCCTTGTTGGAGTGGTACTTTGGTGAAAGATTGTAGAATGATCAAAATACGCCTTTCAATACAAATAAACCTTATGTACCTTTATAAACTTGTTACTCCTTGGCTTTAGTGGTGGAGATGTGTATCCTTGCCAAACTTTTGATAGATATTTTACTCGCCACGATCGAGCAATGAGCAAAAAATAAAAATTAGTTACATGTTACCACATAGATTAGTCTGGGTGTTTGAGTGTGTCATAGTCTTGATTTCGTGAGGTGTTTGGTTGTGTATTGTTATAGATCGATTAAGTGCTTTAACGGAAAAAGATCCATATGGGTTCATTTTTTTAAACCTTCTAAAGGCTACTGAGGTACAGTAGGTTTCATAGTGGGGGGCATATTATGTTAATCATAATTAAACGTATATTTTTATTGACTCATTTATCCTATGTTATTAACCCATTTTGTTTAGTTATTGCAAAAAAAAATGTTACATTATTCATTTATATTTGAGTAATTGCAGTATTTTTGGAGTAATTGGTGAAACTTAGTAAAAGGCGCGCTTTTGGAGATTAATTGATGATACTTTTGAAGATTATATTTGAAGACCAATTACGCCGTATCCTTCAAGGAAGATTCGGGCGTATCCGTGCATGCACTCACCAATGAACACAATAGGAATGAAGGATCAATACGCCGTTTCCAGAGGACTCAATACGCAGTATTCAAGATATGGAATCAATATAATATTCTGGAAGATATCAAACGTGGTCCCTACTCCAAGAAATCCCAATACGCCGTATCCAATACAATGGATACGCCGTATCCAACCGACTTCCAGACTTATAAATTAGAAAACTCAAAAACGAGTTTTAAGTGTAGCTAAATCTTTTATCTCTCGATACCTAAACCACAAAATGTCGATTTTCAGAGGAAAAAGAGTCAGAGAGGTTCGAGCAACGTATTCAATTTTCATTAGGAGACATCGTGTAATCCATTTATTTACTTTAGTAATTGTTCGTTTTTGGTATCAATTCGTTAACTCGGTTAGTTTACCTTGGCTAAATTATTACTCTTGTATTATTATGACGTTTGAAGGCTAATACCTTCGGGTATTAGACTTTATTTTGAAGACCTAATTGTTTGGTATTTGTTTATATCGATTTTCTTGATTTTAGCGTTGAGTGCCTTTTTTTATGTTTATCAATTTTACTTGTTTCGGTGCCTTCTATATGCGTACATAGCATTCAACTGAATATAGCAAAGTGAAACAAGCGGATCTTGAGTCTGGGTTGGCTCTCAATTATAGTATTCTTATTACATCTAGGAATAATAGTTACACAAGTATTGTCCTTTTTAGTCTGTGTCTAGGATACGTTCAGGCTTAACTTGTTTAATTGGATATTGCAGGAGGTTTATTGATCGTGTTGACTTAAGGTGACCTAAGGATAATTTAACAATTAAACGTTCTATTCTATTGGATCGTTGGCCTAGTGGAGTGCTTTTGTATTGATTGCCTTCTAAGCGGTAAATGGGTAATGTCTTATGCAGCTAGGGTTTTACAAAGTTCATCATTGCTCTTTAATCTCTAAGATTGATTATATAGGCTAAATAAGAATGCTTTATGCGGGATGCTTTAATTGTGACAGAATTTTTGTTTCTAGGTCTAGATGATGTAACGCCTAATTATTAAGATGTTATGACCTCCTTTCGGGAGAAGAAATCATTGCACTTAATAAACAAACCAACGTTCTAATCGGATTAATAATGGTTAATCTAGTTTTCTTATATAAGGCTCAACCGCTCCTTTATCTTTTGTCTATTAGCTTACATGGGTAACAGTGTCTTGAATTGATTGTAGTCACCAACCAAACCGTGCCAGTCTCTCAGGCTAAAAACCCCCTTTTCCCATTAGAATTAGGATTTGACTTGTCATTGTTTAACATAGGCTTAGATTAGAATAGAATTAACTAGAATTGGATAACCAAGAAATTATTTAAAGTGTTGATTTACCTCGCTCTAACAGTGAATCTGACACCTACTTTCCTACAAAACTTACTATGGATCGGGACACTGCCCGTTAAAGTGTTGTTTTTGGTTTAGTCGGCAAAATATAAATTTAAAAATTGAATCAATAAAAATATTCCACACACAACGAAACATTAGTTTTTGGAACCGTAGACGATGGAGTAAAAATTAATATGATTTTTATTTTGATATTTAGGTTTTTAACATTAGTTTGATCTAACCAATTATTATAGTGTAATTTAGATTAGTGTATATTCTTGTATATTCTGTAATATTTGTATATTTGTATATTTGTTTGCTTGTATATATTTGTGTGTTTAATTGTTTGCGTATTTAATTGTTTTTCTTGAATACACTGTTCTGGTCGACAGTTGAATACGGCGTATCCACTTCCACTGGATACGGCGTATCCAGTTCTCTGTTTATGTATATTAAAGCGGTATTCATACAATACAGGATTATTTAAGAAGTATTCCACTTTCGTTGGATACGGCGTATTGATCATCTGATAAAATTCTTGGAACTTTTAAGCCAAAAAAATTTTAATACCTTTCTCCCGCTGGTTCTACTGATAATTTTCTGGGTATTTTTCAGTAAGAATGACAAAGGTTATCAAAGGAGAGTTCGAGAAAATTAAGGATATTAAGGTCAAAGATGATTCGCTCGCTTGCGATTCACCACTTGAAGTTTTCAACTGTGAAGTCAGTCCGTTAAGCCAAAAATAGATGACGTTTTATTTTAACTTATGATGTTGAAAATTGCTACATCCATGTGACTTAAGTGTAGATGATGATTCGGAGCATGAAGCTGATGATATGGGATTTGATCCGTCTGATATTGCATTTACTGAATGTTGGGATAAGTTTTTTAATACAAAACACATTGGATCATTTTACAATGAAAGCATTATGGATTTACTGGATCAGAGGAGATGATGAGGTAGAGCTCACTGATGAAGAAGTTTTTGATAATGAAGATGAAATTGTTGAAGTCTTTAGAATCGACACTAATATATTTGACTACGAGACACCTATATGTTCAGCATTTAACGAATTTAATTATCTTATAAAGGTAGATCCGGACATACTTACAAAGGATATTATGGGGTTTAAAAACCTATGAGTTTAATGTTGGGAAATATATTGTAAAAGACTTAATACTGGTAGTATAACAGTTAAGTCTGGTAGTATTAGTTAAGTCTGGCAGTACTAAGTTAAGTCTGGCAGTACTAAGATAAGTCTGGCAGTACTATAGTTAGTACTGGTTGTGTTTTAGTACTGGTCGTGTTTAGTTAAGTCTGTTTATGTAACAGAATAGTGATAATAGTTATCTTAGAGATATCTTAGGAAAGGATATGCATTATCCTTTCACACATTTTGTAAAGCCTTTTAGGGTTTCCTTGGTGTATAAAAGGAACCCTACGGCATAGAGTTTTAAATATACATAACAAATAGAAGCATTGAAATAGAAAATAGCAAAGTTTTACATTGTGTTCTTCTTAGTACTTGTGTTAAGATTCCGCATTAGCACATAGTATTCATAGTTATTGTCTCTCATATAGTTGATTTGGATTTATTCAAGTTAGCTATTGTCTTACAAAAGGCTAAACAGATCCAAGACTTTGGACCTACAAGTGGTATCAGAGCCTCTAGAGGGACTCTGAGTAAGAAGAATCACAAGAACCACAAACAATCACTTTCAGATCTAGAAAAATGTCTCAACCTGCTAATGATGATTTCTCTCAACATCTTAGTGATGATGAAGCATCATACCATGAAGATGCATCAGACAATGGTACTGCAACCAATAAACCAAAACAACAACAACAACAACTCATTCCTACAACAACCACTATCTCAAATATCAAACTCCCAATTCTGAAGAAGGAGGAGTATGATATATGGGCCATGGAGATGGAGCATTACCTTGAATATATTGACAATGATGTTTGGAAGGTAATTCAGAATGGAAATTCTAAGAAGAGAATCTCAACTGGAAAAGATGGTGTTGTTAGAGTACTTCCACCAGTATCTGCTGCAGAAATTCATGCTATTGAAAAGGAAAGGAAGGCAAGAACCATCTTACTTATGGCCATTCCCAAGGAACATCTGAGAAGATTTCATGGAATGGACGATGCAAAAGAAATTTGGGAAGCCATAAGGACTAGGTTTGGTGGTAATGCAAATTCAAAGAAGATGCAAAAAGCTGTTTTAAAACAACAGTTTGAAGCATTTACTATATCAAGTTCAGAAGGGTTAGAAAAGGGATATGACAGATTCCAACAACTACTCTCACAGTTAGAAGCTCATGGTGCTGAAGTATCCACTGAGGATGCAAATCACAAGTTTCTCAGATCTTTGCCCCCAGCTTGGTCAAATCTGGCAATGACTATAAGAACTGTTGACACTTTATCCATTGATGACTTATATAATAACCTTAGGGTTTTTGAGCAGGAACTCACAAGTACCTCAAAATCATCTGCAAGTGCTTAAAATGTTGCTTTTGTTTCACACAGCAAGAGCAACACTAACAAGGTTAAGTCTGGTCATACTGGTGCCTACAATACTTATACTCCTTCTACTTCTTCAAACAATATTCCAGAAAGAGAAGTTCCTGCTGGTTTTGTGGATGAAGTTATTTATTCACTCTTTACCAAACAATCAGAAGATTTGGACTTGCTTCATGAATACCTAGAACAGATTGATGATATGGACATTGAAGAGATGGACATATAAACTGGCAGGTAGCAATGGATTGCTATAGAATGAAGAAGTTCTAAAGAAAACAGGAAGGAGAGTTTGGGTTGATGGTAAGCACTGTTGGTTTTGACAAAAAAGATGCTTGAATGCTTCAATTGTCACTCAATGGTCACTTCGCTAAGGGACTGTACAGCATTGGGAGAATCATGATGGAAGGAAAAAGAGTGACTCCTTTTTATCAACACCAAGAAGCTGGAAAGAAAGAGAAGAATCAGATGGGATTGCTGACAATGGATGATGGTATTGTCAATTGGGGAGAACACACTGAAGATGAAGAGACAAATCATGCACTCATGGCTATCAGCTCCAATAGTGAGGTATCTTTGTGGTTCTAAAACTTGCATTTGATTCATACAATACCCTTAAACCAATTGTGTGATAAACAAATGAATCTTGTTAGGTGATCAAGAAGCACAAATACTTTGCCTATAGTCAAGCTGTAATGAAACTAGAAGCTAACTTGTTACTTTTCAAAAACAAGACAACTTTCTTAAATTGAAAAGCTTACATTTCAGGTAAATGAATAATATAGAAAAGATGAAAATCTTAAAAATATAGGAGAATTGGGAATGAAAGCTGTTTATATAAAGAAAAGGAACAATTAGTAGAAAACATTAGATTCATTGGAATGATTCTTCAGAATCTTTGGAGATTAACTAATTATGGATGAGTTTCAAATAGTAATATTGGGTTAGGGTATGAAATTCAAGCAAACAATGAGGTTTACTAAGTTATGGGATGATATGAATTTTTTGTTTTTAATTGTTCAGGAGAGGACTAGTTGGAAACCTTTGTATATTAGTTTATAAAAAACTACATGATTGTAATGGGTGTTCCACATCCCTTAAGTGGAGATTTAATCCTAAACCACGTGTGAAGTAATTGATGAGTCTTTGTATGTTTATGGTAAAATGGGAACCCCAAGAGCCTGAACCAAGTGTTCAGATGATAGTTCCAGTGAATATATCTACCTGTCATATCTAATACAGTGCAGGATCTATTGGGAACTTTTTTTTTTTTTTTTTTCTTTTTTTTCCATTTTTTTTTTTTTTTTTTTTTTTCTTTTTTTTTTTTTTCTTTTTTTTTTTTTTTTTTTTTTTTTTTATTTTTTTTTTTTTGTTTTATTTTTGTTTTTTCTTTTCTCTATGAAAACTTCTTTGATCTGAATCTGAGATATTTCAGAGTACCTAACGAGTGTTTTGTGTATAAACCTATTACAACATTGAACAAGGAGTGTCTGCTCAAAAATCATAAGAGGGTTGAACCTAGTTGTGTCTCAAGCATAAAAAACTCCTAGGCAAACCAATCAAAGATCGAGAATTAACCTAAAAGTGAACAAGAAGATTGAGAATGCTTATAAAGGGAAAGAGAACTAGGGAAAGTTACTCTTTCACAAGAAGAAATGTTTTGTTTATGGTGTCTAAGGATTTGATCAAAAGATTGTGACTATTATGAAACTGAAATGGTAAGAGAGGCTGTTGTTTAAGAAACAAAGGGTTTTTAATACTGGTAACAGGATGGCAAAACCAGTATGGATTAATGATGACAGGATTAATCATGCTAATCAATTTGTTCCTAGATCAGTACAACTTAATACTGATAGGCCAAACATTAATTCTGTTAGGCCTCTTATTATTATGGTAGGACAAATTTTTATTCGGTTAGGCATTGAGTTAATACTTGTTAATTCTATGTTAATATGTTAGATCTAGACAGAGTACCTACAAGGGACCTCAACAGCTTTAGTCCTTAAAGACCAAGGTGAATCAGTTTAATTACAAAGAAGGCTTTTTTTAATCACTTTCATTTGTAGAAGACCCTTTGCAAAAAATACAGCACAAATGTCTCATTCTCATGCTGTAACGGGAAATTAGGGATTGTTATTAAGACCTCAGCAGGTTATAATTGGAGAAACACACATACCAAACTCCAATTGTAATGATGGACCCCACTTTTATTAGAAAACGGATTACAAAAGGTTACAAGGCAGACCCAGCCTTACGGCCTAGGTCCCTAAGAGAACTATTTCTCTTTTTTCATGTGAGATCATCCTCTCAAAGAACATATGATTGATAGAGGTATATTTAGATAGTGGCATGCTCTGGCGAAATGAAAGGTAACATGGATCAACTGGAGTATTTGAAGAATTCAATGGGGATCTGCTACCTTGGAGGTAGCAAAGGCTACATAACTGGTATAGGAGAATTAAGGTTGGTTAATGTTAGATGTTGATAGTGTGTTTTTTGTAAAAGATTTCAGGGCATTTTAACTTTTCTCAATATCACAAATATGTGATAAGCCAGCACAAGGTTCTTTTTTACTAAAACTGAAATTCATTGTTGTGTCTTTCTGACTTTAAGATGCCATGATGAAAATCAGGTACTTCTAAAGGTCCCTAGACATCACAATACTGTACAGTTTTGATATGAGGACACCTACACCTGCTAAAAGTTTTGCATGTTTGATTGCTAAAGCCACATCTGATGAATCTAGAATGTGGCACATGAGGTTAGTCATATCATTTTAAAAACCTAAACATACTTGTGAAGGGAAACCTTTAAGAGGTCTTACACTTCAATGTTTTCATAAAAGACCATACATGTGTTGCTGTGCCTTAAAGGAAAGAAATACAGGGACCTCCTGCAAGGCTAAAATGGAAAATTAATCACTGAGGCATTTAACACCTTGCATATGGATATTTTTGGACCTACTTCTGTAAATGAATTAATCATGCAATTTATTGCCTTGTGATTATGATGATTGCACCAGATTAGTTGGGTATTCTTTGTGGACTCTAAGGTGAAACAAAGTGGCATTCTTCGAAAGGAACTCATTAGGAAGATTGAATCCTGACTAATCATAGGGTTAAAATCATTAGATCAGTAATGGCAATGATTTAGAATAGAGATACTGCTTGTATTTTGTGGAAACATAGGAATAAAACAAGAGTATCAGCATTATGCCAGAACTCCACAGCAGAATGTAGTTGCTGAAAGAATGAACAGGACCCTAATTGAGGCTGCTAGAACTATGCTAGCAGATTCACTTTTACCAACTACTTTTTGGGCTGAAGCAGTTAGTACTGCTTGCTATATCTTTAATAGGGTAAGAGTGACTAAACCCAAAACAAAATCTTATGAGCTTTTGTTTGGCCACAAACTACCAATTATAGCTACTTAGACCTTTTGGCTGTCTTGTTACAATTTTAGATACTTTAGTGTGCTTGGCAAGTTTGATGGAAAATTAATTGATGGTTTATTAGTGTTTACTCACTAAATAGCATAGCCTATAGGGTTTATAATTTAGTAACCAAAAGAGTAGAAGTAAATCTGCATGTCAATTTTCTTGAAGATAAACCCAATGTCAAAGGAGTAGGATATAGATGGATGTTTGATATTGACTATCTTAACTTATTCTATGAATTACTATTTACAGTATCTTTGGAGGATATCCAGCTAACCCCATGTAGGTACTTCAGAAGTAACTAACAGTGCAAGGTTACTACACCATACTCTTAACTGGCTAATGCTTCTGAGGAAAAAGATGAAGATGCAGAGCTTATTGTTGTGTCTTCAGCTGTAAAGAATACTGCAGAAAAAGTTGAGCCAATGAAGTCTTCTACAACTTCAAAGAAAGAGGAGATTTTGACAGAACCTCAACATGAGAAGGAGGCTTCTTCTACTGACACTTTAGAAGATAATATAAAGATTCTAGCTTTTAGAAGAGAGTTGGAAGAAATTGCTCTAAAGAATTTAGGGACAGTACCTGAAAACAACTCTACCAGTACTCCTTCAGTTAATTCTGGTAGTGAACCGTTAATATGGTAGGGGCTTGATCCTCGTGGTTACCTATGCCAGAGCTCGAAAATTTTTCACAAGTTCTGAGACAGTAATTTTTGATGAGGCTTTCGTATGATGGAAGAAGGTGTGCGTAACTGACCTTCTTTTTCTCATTTTTTTTTTTTTTTTTTTTTTTTTTTTTTTTTTTTTGTTCTTTTCATTTTTTTTTTTTTTTTTTTTTTTAAACAGCTTACCATAAGAAATCAAAGTCAATCCCATCCTATCTTAGGATTCAACATATTCACCAAAAGTCAAATACTGGTGATCCTAAGTCAGCGGTGCAAACTAGAAGCAAAGTGCAGCAAAAATCAGGAGGCTCATACACTTATCAGCTATATTCAAAAGCAACAAAGAAGCAATCACTAAGATCAAAGCATTTGTTATGTTTGCCTGTTTTTATATCTAGGGGAACTAAAAAGATTTTCGAAGCTCTACAAGATGACAGTTGGGTTCAAGCAATGCAAGATGGAGATGTTACAGTTTAAGCATGCAACCAGGTATCGGGTTCTTGTAGATCTACCTCAAGGAATGAAGGTAATTAGTACAAAATGGGTCTACAAAAATAAAAGAGATGAAAGAGGAGTGGTTGTCAAAAATAAGGCAAGATTGGTGGCATCAGGGTACTCGCAGATGAGGGTATTGGACTATGATGAGGTTTTGCTCCTGTGGCAGAATGAAGTCATAGGTTATTTTTAGCCTTTGCATTTATTATGGGGTTCTGTATACCCAAATGGATGTAAAAAGTGCCTTTTTGTATGGCAATATAGATGAAGAGGTTTATGTCTTACAACCTCCTGGCTTTGTTGATCTTGATAACCCTAAGAAGGTTTATAAGGTGGTCAAAGCTTTGTATGGACTGCATCAAGCTCCTAGAGCTTGGTATTCCTACTCTATCAACATTTTCTAGTGAAGCATGGATACAAGAGGGGTACTATAGACATAGACTTTATTTATTTTAAACGGAACAAGAAGGATATCATGCTGGTTCAATTGTTTGGTTGATGTTGCATTTTTGGACTCTACCAAAATGTCTTGGTTGATGAGTTTGAAGCCTTGACTGAAAAAGTATATTTCAGATGAGTTCTATGGGTGAAACTCACATTTTTCCTAGGATTACAAAGTTCAAATAGAATCAAAAAGGATCTCATATCTCAGGACATGTATGTTGCTGAGATACTCAAGAAATTTGATCTTGTTAAGTGTGAAAACTGCAATTAACTCCCAATTGGAGACCAAAGTGGCATTGACAAAAGTTGAGGAAGCTGTTGATGTGGATGTACACTTATATAGATCCATGATAGGTTCTCTCATGTATTTAACTGCCTCTAGGCCTGACATAATGTTTGCAGTATGTGCTTGTTCTCGTTTGTAGGTCACTCCCAAGACTTCACATCTCAATGCTATGAAGAGAATCTTTAAGTACCTTAAGGGCAAACCCAATTTGGGCTTATGGTATCCTAGAGAATCACCTTTTGACCTGGAAGCATTCTCTGATAGTGATTATGTTGGGTCAAACCTTGACAGGAAATCCACAACAGGTGGTTGTCAATTTCTTAGACAGTCCTGTTCATTCTTTGTTCAAATCATGGCTCAATTAAAATACTGCGACAAACACAATCAAGTGGGATTTTTGCTCAAACCTGACGAAAGTGCAGGGTTTGCAGAGATAGTTGATTTTCTAAGAGGTTCCAACCTTAGGTATGCTCTAACTACTAATCCTACTATCCATGGCTCTCTAGTCAAACAGTTTTGGCAGACTGCTACTGCCAAAACTCTTGCTGATGGGACTCTAGAGTTACACGCAACTATTGATACTATTGCGTATACAATCACTGATGCATGTATTAGAAGTAAGCTTAAATTAGCAGATGCTTCAGGGATTACAATGTTGCCAAAAATGTGATTTTGTGGGGTGGGGCATATGGGGTATCTAATGTGGTTCTTTTACCTTTTGGAAATGCTTTCTTCACACCACAATGGAGATTTTTGTTCGCATATTTTACTCTTGTATAAGCTCTAAAGTGGTGGGATGAGGATCATTGGTAGAATATTGCTACTGCCTTGATTTATCTTTCCATGGCAGAGTTTTATTTGTTCAAATATTTTTGATGGCAATTGTGCAAACTGAAAGCAAACAAAGTTTTTGATGTATCTCGTTTCTGCAACTGTTTTTGGATATTACAAACTGAAAAACAAAACCGTATCTGGCTTTGTGACCTTTGACAAAAAAGATTTTGAAATATGGAAAAGGGGTTTAGAGGGGTACCAAGACCTGTGTTTCCGGCTATGTGTTTTTGCTATCAAGTGCAGGGACAAGATGTACATTTCTCGGTTTGTACTCAACCTCAACCATATTAGTGTGTATCACAAACACACCTACAACCACAACTATTACCATCTGAAGCCATAAATATTCTACCTCTATCTCAAACCTGCACCAATACTCTATTGTGAAACTACCAATGCATCCCTCACCTACACCTTCACTGCACGATGAACCAATTGGAGCTTACCTTTGAAAAACCATCATCTGACCAACAACCTCCTATACCTAGACAAGAAGCTACTACTTCCCAGTTAATGACAAGGATTGATGACTTGGAGAAGCAGCTCAAGGAAACCAAACAGACCTTTGGTAAGGTTATCCTCACTTTAGTAGAAAGAGTAAAGACTTTGTAGGTTGCTTTGAAGAGAAAGACCAAGAGGATTCTTTTGTCTGATTCTAAAAAGGAAGAAACAGAGGCTTAGGGGAGGAAGTTTCATGATTTAGATCCTCTGGTTTCTTTGTAACAAGAGCTTGTTACTCCCTCAAAGACTGTCAATGCTTTAGGGGAGGAACAAGTTGAAGACATAAGCCCTACAACTTTAGAAGGTGCTGCAATCTTAACAAAAGTTAAAAAGATCAAGTCAGTTGATAAAGGAAAGAGATATAAGAGATGGAAGAGTTCAAAAGAATCTGCTGGTACTGGTTTGGACTTTGAAGAAGTTAAGTCTGCTTTTGAAGAAGTTAATACTGGTGGCATTAAAGTTAGTATTGGTATTGAAGAGATTAATGCTGGCAGTTTGGATGTTAAACTGCATTGATCCATAACTATGATAGCATAAGGAGTCTTAAGTTTACCTTCTACAGACAGAGGTAGAAGAGAAGTCGCGGTCGTGCGTCGGTCAAAGGCTCCTATGACAGAAGAAGAAGAGACTCAAGCTTCTAGAAAGACAAAAGAACAAATTCTTCAAGAAGATGTAGGGACTTGTGAAGCTATCTGATTAGATGCTTTTAGAAAAAGCTTTGGAAAGGAAGAAAGTGGCCAAACAAGTCATTTGGATTTCACTTCTTGCTCAAGGATGGTGAAGAGCAAGATTTTAACAGAGGAACAAAAGAAAAAAGGAAGCTCAAGTTCAGTTTGAAGCACCAATCTTTACTGAAGAAGATTGGGACACTATTAGAGCAAAGCTTGAAGCAAATACAGAATTGAAGGAGAGTGTGCTTGGAAAGGATCTTATTGTTGAAGATTATGCAAAAAGGATGGTGGAATTGGTAAATCAAAGAAGAAAACACTTTGCAGAGGAAAGAGCTAGAGCAAAAAGGAATAAGCCTATGACTCAAACACAGCTCAGGAACTATATGTCAAACTTTCTAAAGAATCAAGGGACATGGAAGTTGACTCAGTTAAAGAAGTTGAATTTTAAAGAAGTGAAAGCAGAATTTGAAAAATTGATTAAGCAATTGGATACCTATGTCCCTATGAACTTTGAAGCAACAAAGGAAAGTTTAAAGAGATTTGGTGAAGAACTTCAAACTAAAACTGCAAAGAAGCTAAAATTTGATGATGAAGGTACTCAACCAACAGAGGAGAAGGTTAAAGAAGACAAAGATGATGAGCCAACCAAGAAGACTTGGAAAGAGGAAGAAAACAAAATAGCAAGGGAAAGGATTCCATTCCACACCATGATAAGGATGAAACTGAAGATCAGATGAGCTAATGAAAAAAGATTAAATCTACATTCAGGTACTAAAATCCTATTAAATTATGTACCCCACCACACACCAATCTTTCCGTGTAGCTACAAATCACCTTGTATAGCAAATTACAGATCATTTAGCAGGATGAAAGGTGTTATACCAGTTTGTACAGGGGATAATGGAACTGATATGGTATACATAAGCTTTGGAGCAATGCTGACTGACCATATCTAAGAGATAAATCTTACAGAGGAGGCTTACGGATTATTATGAAGGAAACATGGTATGAATGGCCTGAGGATGATTTTGAAAAAGGTTACTTTGGGAATACTTGAAGAACATGTTTGAAGAACCCCTTAGTACAGATTCAATTTGGAGTTTGCCAGGTCAACAAAGGATAATTTGTTGGAGATACTATGATAATTGAGAGTTACATTGTTGACTTGGGTCTGCAGATTTTATATGCTATAGAGAGAAAGTATCATTTGTCTGCTGAAGTATGCAAAGTTATGTTAGACAAGAAACTTCAAGGAGGAAAACCAGATGAGGATAGTTATAAGCTTTTGAAAATGATGGAGAAGCAAGCCAGTATTAGAAAATAATAGAGATTGATGAGTTAGAAATCTAGAATGGAGATGAGGAGAACAACACTTGGTGGAGGTGCTATGCACTAACACAACAAACGGTTATCAGTCCACCATGTCTAATAGACACAAGGATTGGCTAGTCCAGGAGCAAACGGCTCTTGGTAAAGACTTCTCAAATCCGTTTTATGGTTGACAACTTGCCAATAAGTTGTATGGTTTTCAACTCACCATATCTATGTTAGTGAAGAGTTGGCTAGCCCACAAGTTTATGGATTGTGGTAAAGGCTAAGAAAAACCATAACTAGTCCATGAGATTATGGCTTATGGTAAAGACAAATTGAAAATCCATATTAGATGGTTGACACTTTACCAAAAAGTGGATGGTACATCAACTCACCAAGTTTCATGTACAAAGAGTTGATATGGTAATCAATCCACCATGGAATTTACCCTTTATAGGAGGGATTTTTCAATTGTTTGACATAGCCATTAGCAATACGGCTAATGTAGAGGCATATCAAATCCGTTCATGGATATAATGGTTTGCCAAAAACCATATGGTATTCAACTCACCAATGTTTCACGTACTGGAGTTGATATGTTTTCAGTCATAAACCTTTGGAATGCACCTCTTTCTAAGTGCTCCAATGGTATTGGCTACTCCAGGTTAATGGGCTTTACTTCGTGTTTTATATTGGTTATGTTCTTGTTTAGTGTTCTCTCTTTTTTTTTAATATGTTTACTGTATTATTCTTCTTTTTTCTTTATTATATGTCATCTACCTTTTAGGAGTACTTATCTACTCTTCTGTTTCAAATTTTATTCTATACTTTACTTTTTTAACTCCTAGTCTTGCTTACTTACTTTTTTTTATAACTGGGAAAGTGACATTAAAATCTATGTAAAGTTTTAATGATTCACCTCTTACAGGAGTTAACACACCTGGAAGTGATGAGAATAGTCTGAAACTATATGATTTGATGTACATATAGTCAATGTAGATGTTTAAGTATTGCTGAAAAGTTTTAAAGAATAGTTGCTGCAAAGATCAAAACGAGATGAATTGAAGATTGCATCTCAAGAATTAATTCGTTGGAATTTTTAGTTTTACAAAACATCCTCAGGAAGCTCAAATGAAGACACTTGAGGAGAAACTTGAAGATTCACATATGTGAAGAACAAGTTAGGGGAGGATTTATGGGTATATATTGTAAAACGACATAATACTGGTAGTATATAACTTTTAAGTATGGTTAGTATTAGTTAATTCCAGCAGTCTACTAAGTTAAGTCTGGTAGTACTAAGATAAGTCTGGCAGTACTATAGTTAGTACTGGTTGTGTTTTAGTACTGGTCGTGTTTAGTTAGTTTTTTATGATCATTAATAGTGTTTAGTGTAATTGTGATCTTAGAGATATTAGGAGATATATTAGGACAGGATGATGCATTATCTTTGTCACATTTTGTTAAAGCCATTTAGGGTTCCCTTGGTGTATAAAAGGAACCCTACGGCATAGAGTTTTAAATATACATAACAAATAGAAGCATTGAAGCTTAACATAAATCAATAGCAAAATTAGTATTGTGTTCTTCTTAATACTTGTGTTAAGATTCCGCTATTAAAACACCCTTGTATTCATAGTTAGTGTCTTCACAATTAGTTGATTTGGATTTATTTAAGTTAACTATTGTCTTATAAAGGCTATATAGATCCTAAACGAAAGGACTAACAATTACAAAGACGACTGAATCTACGAATGGAATAAGGATGTACTATGGGTTGATGAGAAACCATGGACTGACACTAGAGTTTGGACATAACCAAAGCCAGTCATACATACTTGCAAGCCTTTCAATTATAAAACTAGGTTTATTTGTTCGGGAATGGCCACTACAGTTGGATGATAATGGGTTTAAGTAATGGGAGGAAGAAACTTTCTTGGAACATTTATTAATTGAATATCAACTCCCATTATCAGATTACGAGGGGTACGAAGCTTTGGAAGATAATGAGTAAAATGAAGCTTTAAAGAAACAAGGCTATCATGGAAGGATTTATCAAAGATGATTGATGATGAGTCAAGTTTGAACATATGAGGAAGATGGGAATATATACAAATTATGATGATACTTATAAGAAAATCTTGATGTATAATGAAAAGAGACGAATTTTGTGAAGTTCATGAGCACTGTATGCATGATACAAAGAGATTCGTGTGAATCAATGTATTCATTTGGACAAGGCGAAGAATATATTGCTATTAAAGAAGATGGAATTAGACAATCTAGCAAGAACAAGCAATAATGCATGCCGTACGTATCAAGAAATCTTTCGTATGATGGACGAATGATGGATGGTGACTAGAGCTGAATAAAAAGGAAGCTGGAGAAAAATCTAACTTAAAGACTTCGCTATAAACAAAAGTGCTTCCTGGGAGACAACCCGGAATGTTATTTAATTTTTTTTAGCGAGTTATGTCTTCCAGTCTTTCATTACGGCGTATCCGTTCAATACTTACGGTGTTATTGATGTCTTGGTCGTTATCAGTCTTTATTTTTTGATGCACTTTAAAAACATTATTGTCAGTTCTGTGAATACGCCGTATTCATTAACTTGATACGCCGTATCTACAGACTGGCCCGTATTTAGTTTGTTTTAGTTTAGTTTAAATTAACCATAGGTACCAGGATAGGAATGTACCTATTTTTCCTATATTTTACGCAGGACCTCGTGAAGGAAATATCGACGAATATTAGTGGAGAATTTATGAATCTAGAAATCTTGAAGTGTTGAAGTCTTGAAACTCAAGAGATATTCTAACACATTATCTTGCTTATAAAGCAAATTAGGGGGGGGGGGGGGGGGGGGTGGGGGGGGGGGGGGGGGGGGGGGGGGGGGGGGGGGGGGGGGGGGGGTGGGGGGGGAGGGGGGTGGGGGGGGGGGGGGGTGGGGAGGTGGGGGGGAGAAGGGGGGGGGGGTTGGGGGGGGGGGGGAGGGGGGGGGGGGTGGGGGGTGTGGGGGGGGAATCTACCGAGTAAATATCAGGGGAGTTTCTCATTCTAATTTTTTTTAAATTCACGTATTTAATGTTTTATACATACAACGATGACGTTGTATAATTCAAATGGGGGGATGAAATTAGAATGATCACTTGTCTTATTTTTCACAATAAAAAGCTTAAATTATACTCAAATTTAAAAAATTTTCAAGCATATTTTTGTGAAATTACTTGTTACATAACCCTGAACAATAACCTTTGTTAGATATGTGAGAATTTAACCTTTTCCATTTCTAATGTTGTACCCAATCCATTTAATATGAGTGTGTCGGTGATGTTGTAGACTTTAAGATCTTGGCTTGGTTATATCTATTCGAGACACATAAGAGTATTATGATTTAATTGGAGTAATTGTTTAAATTGGTAAATCTATAGATTACAAGCCAAATGCCGATACATGTTGTTTATTTTAACCTAACTACCAAACGGTAGTTAATCCTCCCGTTAAACCCTTCCACTCTCATCTTTAGAGTGATGATCCACTAGAACAGCTTATAGAGCCAATCCTGTAGGAATTTACACCATTATTTGTTTCGTTACACCCTTACACTTAATCTACATGTTAGATTAAAGTTTAATTTATAGGTTGCTAGTTTCTTAAAGTGTAAAAGTTTTTGTATTTCCCGAGTCTTGTGTCATTTTCTATTTTTGGTGCGGTTGGAAATTTGCACATTGCAAATGGGAATGTATATTAGTAGTCAAAGCTCATGTGATTTTATTACCGTCACAATTATTGGTGAAACCGAAGAACAAAGAAATTACCGAAGGAATTATCCGAAATTATTATGATGGTGACGATGGTGAAACTACACCGAGATTTGAAGAATAGTTAGCAAAAAAAATAAAAAAATAAAAAAATGAGAAAAAAATACAAAAGAAAGAGAGAAAGAAAGTTTAAAGATAATCGTTTCGCAAAAAGCATTACCGAAGGAATTATACAAAGGATCGATTATTCGTTGATACGTCTAAAAATCAACGATGTAGAGTATTGTACAAAGTGAAAGATATCGCCACTTGCCTTGTAAAGTATGTAAAGTTTTGGGATGATTGGGAAGTTGATCGTTATGGGAACGCCAACTTAGGTTGTTGTTTTTGATCTATGATCAAGACGTTGTAAATAGTTGTGTCTTAATCATGGTAACGGTCGGGAAATAAGTGTCTAGCAACTTGTACTTTAAGTTTTAATCTATTTGTTTCTTGATTTTTATTTAACAACAATTTACTTCCCTCTCACCTAATGATTAGCCGCTGGTTTTACGCAAATAAGGATGTGATCGAGTGTACATGTCTATTTCGTCGTTACGGCTATGTATGCATGTCTTAGCTGCCTCGTTGGTTTACAACTTTTGGTGAAAGTTAGAAGGTTCCTACCCTATATCATTCTTC
>BQNB010072329.1:0-17144 GCA_026074375.1 Tanacetum coccineum
CTCTCGCCGTGGAAACGACACTCGGAAGATAGACTATTATTTTTCCTAAAGTAATTGTCTTATTTGACGGGATATACTATATACTATATACGAGCATTAAAATGTCGCCGCTGCCGGGGAGAGGTGTAGCGATTTTTACGAGATTGTTTGTGTTCGAGACTTGAATATCCTTTCTTTGGAAAGTTTATTTTCGTTCTTATAAAAATATAAAATCCAAAAATATTTTTCTTCTTATTTTAATTTTTCCTTTTCTTTTATAAATATTAAAATACCAAAAATATTTTTTATTTTTATTATCTTTATAAAAAAATTTCAAAAAAATATTCTCCTTTATCCTCTTACTTCATTTAATTCTTATCTTCTTTATCCTCTTATCAGTTTAATTCTTTGACATGTCTTCGTATAACCATTTTGGTTGCTCGTGGTGTGAAAGTCCGTTTAATGGTGGAAACTGTCAGGGCAGTAGCAATGTAGGATCCGGAAATGAGTTTGTCTATGACCCAAATCCTTATTCTTATAATGAAACACCGAACTTCTTCAACCAACCTCCACAGCCCCAGTACGAGACATACTCGTGTGAGTTATGTGGGAACGATTCTCACTATGGTTTTGATTGTCCGCCATGGTTACCGCTTGTCTATGAGCAGGAACCGTGCTACAATCAAAACTTTAGTGATAATTATTATCCACAAAATTCACCGAGTTTTTCTCAACAATATCTTTGCTGTGAAAACTGTGGGGGTCCTCATGAAAGTTTTCAATGTCAACCGATGAATCAAAACCACTTTGAACATAATTCTAACTATTCCGGTTTTGACCAACCCCCGCAGTATTCCATCAATCATCAAGAAGATCTTAATCAGCAAAGGATAAGTGATGTGCACGATGGATGGGATAAACTAGAAGAGTCATATAATGAAATTTTCAACATGGTGCGATCATTTTGTGAAATGGTAATTCAACGAAAGCAGGCGGCTAATGTTAGTACTCATACTCCTGAGCCTTCGAGACATTTCAATTTTACTTGTGATGATGACGATGATGACGAGGAGTATTCTATTCCTTTAAAAGATATGCCTAAAATTTCTCCGTCTATTGCTCTCGCACTCGTGTCTTCTATTATAGAGCCCGAGGACTCTCTCATAATGAGGAATGAGGAACTTAGCACTATTTGTTAGGATTCTAAATTTGATAAGACAAAATAAATAAAAGAATGAAACATAAGGACTAAATCTAGCAGATTGGAATTCTTCAAGCTGGTGGAGAATTATGGAAGATTTGGTCAAAGATATCAAAAGATGAAGATCTTCTTAAAAAGATAAAGATAAAAGAAGATATTTATTAATGTTTAAAAGATTTACTTGTTTATATCTTTATGTTAACTTCCTTTGTAAGTCATGATCTTTATATATAAAGAGATCATAGACACATAGTTTAGGTATCCAGAAAAACATGTGTGTGTGTACACTGGATCAATGTAGACGTCTAAGTTGGTGTATGTAGCCTCAAGGATCTTTGATTCATGTTTAAGGTGGTAACTGTTCTATACTGATCATATAGAATTGGGGCTTGGTGGAACGTTTAATGATAAAACCTAGTTCAAATAACATTGATGTTCTTTATTTAATTCCGTTGTGCATATTGTTATCATTGTTATTGTTAATCCTAGATATAAGTTCTAATCAAACTGAGCTTAAACGATCTACGGAGTTGTTTAGAACTCCACAATTGGTATCAGATTAACCGTTGGATCGTCACGAAATTTTTACTGGAGGTTCTATACACATATAGGTACGATCTGACCGGAGCGATCTTTGATTTGAGTCCTCAAATTAAAGATACGATTTTTAAATGGCGTTTTTCAAGTTTTTGTTTGATGTTATCCTTGTCTCGACTAGCTTTGGTGAGTTGATTTTGGATCAACGATGAACCCTAATCAAGATGGACATGACTTGATATGCTTAAGTCGATAATAACAGGTTTTATTGGTGGCTCGTATTGTCTTGATAAACCTTTTATTAGGTTTTCATTATAGCCGCTATTGTGCATTCGTGATGGATCTGATGCTTTTCAAAATATATATCATACTGATCTTGGGTATGATGACGTGTTTGGATCCACATGCTAACGACCAGCAGAAGTTCTTAATAGATGATCAACCTCACGTTGTTATTCAATGTCTCAAGATGATCATTAAAAGCTGTTGTTGTCCCATCTGCCAGTGATTGATGCGTGATTGTGTGAGTGAAGACTGTTTGATTATGATATCAACAACAACAACAGTAAAACATGCAAGACTTGGATAAATGATGCAACTTAAAACCCTAATTTGTGTTGGATATTTATGCTGCTAGTGCTTTATATGTTTGTACTGCCTTCGTCGTCCGAGAAAGTTTTAATGCTGTTAGTTTTGTCCGAGAAAGAAGTTTATGCTGTTAGTGCTGTACGATATCGGATAAAACACATAGTTTGGTTCTCGGATAGTTTGTTCTTAGCCTGATCTATGGATAGTGGTTTTGAGAATTGGCAAGCTACAAGGGATTGGAGAATTTTCAGGTGTTGGTTTCATTTTAACACAACAAATGGTAATCAATTCACCACGTCTAAACAACATCCACAACCTAACAACAACTTTGTCCCACAATATTCATTCAACACGAACTACATACCACAACCAATGCAGAATCTCGAAGACAGTTCAGATACCACAACTGCAATGAACAAGGCACTTGCTTTATTGGCTAAAGCATTCAAAGTCAATACCATACCAAACAAACAAAAACAACCAAGAAGTTCATTAATCCCCGCAATAGTCAAATTGCACAACAGGATATGAACACGAGCCAAGACATCAAAATGCAAATGGTTGATGACAATGTTGGAAATCAGGTGAGACAAAATGTTGTGCAGTATGATGGGAATGAGGTTGGGCAAAATGCGGTTCATAATCCGAGTATTCAGAATGTTGAAAATATGAATGGTTTGTGTGTCTCAGTAATTGCAATCAGTTTGGAATGGAAAATGTTGTTTATGCTCGGCTGAGGGTATTGGTAATGGTATCAATGTAATCCGATAAGGTGTTACAATTGTCGAGGAGAGGGCATATATGCCAGCAAAATGCACAGTAAAGCCAGGAAAACGGGATGCTGCTTATCTTCAAGCAACAGCTTCCAGATTGCTAAAAAAGGAAGAAGCAGGGATCCAAAAGCACTCAAGTGGAAGGTAAATTCACTGGCTGTGCAGATGCTTATGAAAGAAACTGAGAGAGTAAAACGTTGAACTGCTCTTAGAGGATACATTGCAGCTAGCATCCTTATCTGGAACTCAGTCTGACAAATGCTTCGTCTATGACTCAGATGGATCAACTGAGGTACCCAATGATGAAAATTGCTGTGATCATGATATATTCAACATGCATACTCACGAAGTGCAGTATACTGATCTCCAAACTGAGCTTGATCGTACGAAAGAAAAACTTGAAAATTGCATTATTAAAAAAGAAAAAGAATACGCTGTTCTTTGGAATAATTGGTACACAAAATGTGAAGAATGCAAATATGACAAGATTTCGTATGATAAAGCTTATAATGACATGCAACAAAAGATCAAACGGTTGCAAGCTCAGTTAGGAGATCTCAAGGGTAAGAGTAGTGATACTCAATGTGCATCAAATACCCTTGACCCTTTGTCTCAGAAACTTGAAGATGAGAACGTGTCATTAGAATTTCAGGTTTTGAATTATGCCAAAGAAAATGCTCATCTTAAGACCACATACAAGAACCTGTTTGACTCTATCAAAGTGACACAAGCTCAGACCAATTCAATAATTGACTCTTTGCAAAAATAATTGTATGACACCATCTATGAAAATGCTAAGCTAAGAGCCCAGTTATTTGATAAGGTTTCTGAACAAAAAGGCACCACAAAAGGTACGAGACGAATATTTGTTTACAAAAGCAATCACTTGGGGGAAAACCACTTCTTCTTACTTATAAACCAAAACTTTATTCTGTCACTCCTTTTCCACAAATTCCTCGGTTCTTTCTTTTTCCAAAAGTGATAGACGATGCTTGTTCCAAACCAGTCACTTCAAAAATCGGCACCTTCTTTTTCCACACGAGAATCAAAGGTGTTGCTCAATCTGTTAAGGTGATTGTCTAGATTCTTTAGGAATAAATCATTCTAAGACTCTAGGTAGATAAATGTTGTCCCTATACCTAAAAAAAAAAACTGTTAAAATCAAGCGTTAGGACACAACCTATCATTGCTTCGCATGCCAAAATGTCATCCATAAGCAACAAGCTACTCTAACTCAAGTGAGTTTTTCTCCTACAAGAGTAAAACAACATGCATATGACCTATTTGTCCACCGAATGCTGGGTTCACTCCAAGTCTAAAAAGTCAGTTGCCTCTCGTATAACTTCGAGAAATTAGAAGAAAACCATAGGAATCTCAAATTCCCAAGACTCAGAAGACTTAAGTTCATCTGAATGTAATAACATTAAGCTTGCCGTTAGAAATGCTAAATCAGAAGTTGTTTGTGCTATGTGTAAGCAATGTTTTGTTACTGGCAATCATGATGTCTGTATGCTTAATTATGTGAATGACATGAATTCCCGTGCTGATAACCAAAGTGCAATGTCTCAAACTTGAAATCAAATGAAACATAAGGCAAATGTCAGAAATCAAAGGCAGTTAGGGTCCCAAGGAAGTCTTGACTTAATCTAGGCCTAGCAAAACCTAGAATTGACTTAGGTGGGTTCCATACTGGAAAGAATTTTTAGCCATGTGTGGAAATTTTACTGCATCCTGTAACCCGAGAATAATCTGATTAAATCTGTGTGTGACAATGCAAGTACTTCTAATCCCTCGAAACCTTCAAGCTAGGGTTTTCAAATTCCACTTCTCTTATTGGCTGGTTTATCAAGACTAAGGAAATAGCATACATTCGTTAATTTCATATTCCGATTGTTGTTCTCTAATTTTCAAGTCAATGGTTTATTATTAAATGTCAGATAATAACCCGTTCTTCAAATAAAAGGAAAATGTACGTGTTCGTGCGTTTATCTTTATCAACGAAAAGAGAAATCTTTTCGGTCTTGAGCTAGTATCAAAACATTCAAAGTTTGTTAGCTCAGGTCAATGGCTTGTAATCAAATGTCAGATTGCAAACCCGTTCTTCAAGAAAAACGGGAAGTGTACGCTTCAGTGCGCTTTACATTAAAAAGAAGAGAAATCTTCTATGTTTTCACTTCAGTTAGATATGATAGTTCATGACGTTCGATGGTAGAGTTAGAAATTATTTCGGTCATATTGTTCGACGGATTATCAAGTGGAGAAAAATCAAGTTGTTTCAAAGTCTTCCGATGTTACTACTGATGATGAATTCGATAAACTAAACAACAACTAAATCAAAAAAAAAAAACAAAATTCAACTTCATCTATCTTCAACTATAGCAAACAACTTATCACTGCGGATGGAAACTTCGACTTGTAAATATTTTTGATCTTTATCTTTATTTTGTTGTCATTATAACCCATTAATAACCAACTATACAAATAAATAAATTTCAAAAATAATTAAAAGATTCTTCTTCGACAGTTGTCTCTCGACTTCGATAACATTTGAGCACCTAGATAAATGTTGATATTAATTAACACAGAGTGAAATAAATGAAGTTCGAGCGAGAGTTTCAAATGCTTTCAAAACATGTCCTTTCAAATTTTTCTCTACGGACTTCTAAGTAAATGTTAGCTTAGGACTCGGTCTCCAAAGAAAGGAAAATGTTCATTTATGTCCATTTATCCTAAAACATGGGAAGCTCTTATATTCTCGGTCTTGGAGCAAAGTCATAGTAAACTTCAAAGTTTTGAATGCTCAAGAGAAGTTTCTAAGGAAAATGAGGTAAATAAGATATATCATCAATACTTTTCTTGTTGAGCACAATTTTTCAAGATATTTTTAAAAAAGAAAATTTCAAATTCTTTCAAAATTGTGTGCTCAACACATTCCCACTCTAGGTTTTAACTCTATTATATAATTGAGGGGGAGTATATTAATTTGATTTCACTTATGCTGAACTCCTTAAGATAATTTTTAACTTGATTATGTGTATGTTATTAACAACTTGTGTGGTGATCATCCGATATATTCGGAAAGACTTATATGTTGGCTATCTTTTAGGTACTTATTTGCTATGATGCCTTAAACCTTTGGTTGTTTTATTAAATCAACTAGTTATGCCATTTTAGTTTCATGATTTAATGTGTTTTATATGTTATAAGATTAAATATGCTTATAAAACTTTATAGGGCTTGCTGCAAACTAACCACCAAAACAAAAATACCCTCACAAAAATTCTGAGAAAAATTCGTTTTTCTATGAAAAATAGAACCACCAGTGGGCGGCCCCCTTAATTGATAAGGGCCGGCCCCTTTAATTTTAAAGGGACCACCCCCTATTTAAGGGGGTCGCCTTTAGCCCTTCACGGGTAAAACAGTATTTTTCACTGCTTTTTGCCTTCTTTTACCTAGTATCAGCTATCTTTACCCATAATGCTTAAACAACATTTGGAATTCCCTAAACTTATCTAAATTCATTCCATTTTCAAACAAATCTCTTCCCATAAATTCCCTCCAAGTGCATAACACAAATTCACCATATCCTTCACTCATCATCAACAACCATACACATTCGTGGCCTCCACTAGAGCTTCCATTTCCAAGGTCTCCAAGAGACCAAAAATCAACATCATTCCACCAAAACAATTGTTTGTGGATTTAACCCAAGATGACACAAAAACTCCATCACCCAAACTTCCAAATTCATCACCTAGTGCTCCTAATGCACCCTCCAAAACACCATCAACCAAAGACACTTCTTCATCTTCAATTGATTACATACCCAAATCACCAACATCATCAACATCACCCTCACCAAATGGTTACTTGAACCCATCAACATCTCCTCCTCCAAGAGTTTCTCCACCACCTCCAACTCAAGATAATGCATCAATGGACATCACTCTCACTCTTTCCCCAAATACCCCACTTGATGTCCAATTTGATACTCCATCACCTTCACCACCTATCATTGCACATCCTATCCCTTGGAATTTCCTTGAAGCACATGGTAACTCATGCCTTTGTTGTATCCACAACCGAACCCTCATTTTCGGGTTAAGTGATGAACTTCACTATATGTTTTCATATATTGAACACATGCTCTCACAACCACCAATCATCATCACACCACCTCCACCATCATCCCCAAACTAAACATGCTCTATGTTTAGTCTCTCAAATAATTGATCCTCTACCATTTTGCATGCAAGTCCTATGGAGCTTTACTAGTTATAGGACTTTTGTACTTTTAATTTCATGTATGTTAGCATGTTATTTTCCTTATGTATGCATGAGTGTGTTTCACACACTACTTTAATTTTAATGAATGATCATTGTTGGTTGTATGTCATATTTTTCTTCCTTGCTACATGTTAGAAATATTTGTATTGTTCTAACCCATTTTGTAGCCAAGAAACCATAGCTCGATTCCTTGGTGCCCTCGAACGAGGGGGAGCACACATCAAGGGGGAGCATTTATTCCGTCGATTTTACTAGCAATCCTCGACGATGCCTTTTTGATTCTACAAAAAGGGGGAGAAATGACATAAAACTCACTAAATACTTGTTTAAAAATAATTTTACATTTAATGAGTTTAAATTTTGTAATCATCAAAAAGGGGGAGATTGTTGATAAAATATAATGCCTAAAAACATTAATAATATTTTTTCACATCTTTACGTTTTGATAATCACAAAATATAAAAACGTTCAACGTAAAATTAAACGTAAACAAGTATTTAGTAGTAAATATTCATTTCAAACTTATATCACTCCAAGGTATGAATAAACAAATGCTTGATGCATTTTATGATCAAAGGAAACTTTTATAAAATGTTGTAAACTTTTTATAAACATCACAAAACATTTTTTACATTTAAAAGAAATGTTTTATTCAAAATAAACATTTTGAATTTCAAATTTTCGAACCTAAAACGGCTAGAAAAGGTCCAGTAAACACCTCCCCTGGATAGGACAAAAAAGAGGAGCGTCTGAAAGGGGCGGCCCCCTTAAATACATGGGCGGCCCCCTTAATTATAAGGGGGCCGACACCCTATTTAAGGGGGCCGGCCATAGACTCCGCTCCTCCTTCTTGTCCTATAAATACTGGACTATTCCTCAACATTTTTCTCACCTTTTGCACTCATTCGTTCTGCTAACAGCCCACTTATCCTCTCTAAAATCTTTGATCATTTAATCATAAGTTTGTTTCTAAGTGATCCAAGCATATCCTCAAGTGCAGAGAAGAATACTTCATCATCAAGTGAAGAAGTATTAACACCTTAGTGTGCCATAGCAATCTTGGTTGCATTCATATCATTATTTGTAATTAATTGTATATTTGTAGTTGTGTAGTAGTAGCTAGATCTTGGTGATCTTTGTAAGTATAGTTAGAATCGTTTGTGATCTTACCAAGTAGTGTTAGTAGTTGTGATATAAGTAGGTGTGGTGAAGTGAAGTCGTAAAGTCATGAAGAATGTCATGAAGTTTTGAAGAAAGTAGTGACGTTGTAAAGAGTTTGTGAGTTGTGACGAAGTCGTGAAGTTGTGAGTCGTGACACGGGTGAAGTTGTGTTGTGATAGATTGGTTCAAGCTAAGATTTAAAACTTGACATTTAGCATAGTGTCCTAAATTGATGTAAAGCAAACCATGTGTTACGGTTTTCTCCGCCATAAGGAGTTTGTTGACATAGTTAAGAAAACTCTCGAGTTTGGTGCTCGGGGAGTGGAGTAGGGCGAAGAGGTGCTTCGTTACCGAACCACTATAACTCCTCACGTTGTGGTTTGATTATTCTTACTCTTATCTCTTGTCTTACTTTATCATTTCATATATTTTCATTGTTCATATTGTGCAAGCATTGAATTCACAAAAAAGGTCGAATCTAAATTTTACAAACATACATAAAACTTAAATTTAAAAAGCGGTAAACTATTCAACCCCCCTTTCTAGTTTTCCACAGTTATGATAATCCGCTTTTTGATGAGGAGTTTGAGGACATTAGTAGTCTGGACCCTTTTTAGTTGACTCTAGTTATTGATGAGCCCACTTTGCTAGTCACACTACCCTTACCGTGTACTGATGTTTTGGGAGATGCTATTGTAGATATCACCTTACCTTTAGGAGAGCATTTAGACACCCTCTCAATGGGGGATAGGGAAATTAACTTCAATCCTAGTAGGGACATAGAAGAACTAGAACATTTACTAGTTGATGACCCTGTCCCAGTCCCAAGAGTGTTTGATGAACCTTTAGGTAATTCTGATTCGATGTCTAGATCATCTGAGACTACTTACCTTTTTGAGGAGCTCATCGCTGAGTTCGGCCTAGACGATTCAATTCCTACTAAAATTGATGATAGGTATCACAACACAAAGGGTGACATTCTTTATTTTGAACATTTGCTTAATGAAGACACATCTTCTGATGTATCTCCAGCATTGTTACCTATAGAGTCCTCCTCACTAGATCTACCACTTCTCGATCCTAAGCAGATTTGTTTAAGGGAAGTGGAAAGATTTGATCCATTCTTCTCCCTGACACAGTCGGGTGGGAAGACGAGGGTGATGGAGACCCCTTCCTTTGGTTTTCATCATATGCCATCACCCCGTCCTGCTGCATACTCACCTAAGGAGGTGATGTATCGCTATTACCATCCTCACCTCACATTGGGTGATGGATTTGACCATGGACCTAAAATGAAATAACACTAGAGTCAAGCTAGAGACTCGAACAAAAACAAGCGCTTCTCGGGAGGCAACCTGTGTCTTTTCTTCTTTCTATTTTCTTAATAAATAAGTGTGTGATTATATAGCCCTAGTGTGGGGGCGTGCTTCTTTCTTTGGTTTGTGTGTTGTTTTTGCTTGCAGGATTCCTTAAGATCGTGAAGACCCGTGCTTGTTTTCAATCCTCCAATCATCCGGTCTTCGATATTTTGCTTATTTTGGAATCATTAATCCTGATCATGTATATAATCTGTGTTTCCCTTTTCACACTTAGAATTACTAGCATTTTCCTGTTTCTTTCCTAAGTGTGGGGGTAAAACCTGATATTTTTAAACATTGAGGCCAATGTTTGGTTCTAAGTGTGGGGGAGATTTCTATCAAAATGTGATCTTACCTGTGCCTATCGTGTTCCCCACGCAAAAACCCGTTATGACCAAAATTTTAAAATTTTTTATTATTTTTATGATATATAATAATGTACAAAATGAGAAAAATATGATGATGAAAAAATATAAAAATATTATATAATAAGTAGAACTAGGTTAGACTTTTTGACTTGATCGAGTTTTACACTCTAGCTTTCCCCTTAGCTTTCGAGACTAAGCGTTTGCTCAACTTTAAAATTTTGCAAAGGACGAAATATGATAGAGTTAAATATAAGTTTGATGCTAAGCGTGGATTAGTTGGATATCTTTAGAGCTCATAGAGGTTAATTGTGGCTTTTTGCTCCCACCAGCTTACTAAACGCTATATAATTGTTGAATAAAATAAAGTTGCTTTAGGTTTTTGCGATTCTTAGTTTAAATCACTTCGTAGAGATTCCTTCTGGTGAAAGTAAGGTACACATCGAGGTTTTGTCAGTGTTGTGGGGAAATAGACTCCTGGACCATGGTCGGCTCGCATACCGATGTGGCAGTTGTTAAAAGACCACAGGACTTGAAATTTGGCTATAATAATAATAATTATGTAATAAACCGAAGCCGAAATAAGACTTCTGGATCATGGTCGGCTCGCATACCGATGTGACAGTCGTTTAAAGGGTGGAGGTAATAATAATAATAAAACTGTGGGCTGATAAAAGTTTACTGCATCTTGCCGGCTCACAACCGATGTTGCAGTCTTCAAAATAAGGCACATAGTTATAATAATCCGAGACTGATAAAAGTTTGCTGCATCTTGCCGGCTCACAACCGATGTTGCAGCCTTCTCAAGGACCAATGGTTAATAATGTTGCGATAATAACAAGAATAAAGCCAAGTTTCGACTCCGGGGTTATCTAAATAAAGCCTCCGTCTCTGGACTCGTAGTTGAGTTGTTGCGGATGAAATAAAAAGGATAACCCCTAAATCATGCGAATTTAGAACCTTAATGTGGACCTTATTCTCACCATATCGTCTCTTTAGGAAAGGATTTCAAACTAATTGTGGTCTAAACCGGGTTATTTTATTTAAATAAGGACATAATTTATTTGTCACCAAAAATAAAAAAATCCTTAGAGGAAATTAGGAATAAGGGAGCGAAAAGTTAAGTTTATACTTACACAATTAGCATTTATGAGTAGTGTTAGCATCTAATCTTATATTTAACTGTGATTTCGTTTTAAGCTTAGTTTGGGGATTGTGAAAATCAAGGATGACGAACTCCCGTTCTTTAAGCCTTTTAAATAATGTTATTTAATTCTTATCTTAGTTTTTATTATTATTAAATAAATGGTTAAAACGGGGGCGCTTTAGAAATAAATGATCTTTGAACCTTTTTAATGGACCTTTTATGTTCTTGTTTGATTGTGAGGGGTCATAAGTTAGAGGGGGATTTAATTATTTATTTTCGGGCGTGTTTTATTTACATTGCGTGTGGGACCAGCAATGGCTTAGTGTGGGGGAATTCATTTTATTCAGTGACGTTTGTTGAAGATGCAAATATTCGAGTAAAAGATCATTTTACGTACAAAGTTTATTAGAAATATACACATAAATAATGAAAGTTTTAAATAAATTTTATAAAACGTTTATGAAAATTTGTCGAGTGAATACTCGTTTTTATGGGAAATTTTATTTGGAACGCAATGGCGCAAGTTTCGTGTCTTGAATCGACCGTTAACTAGTTCAAACGAGTCCCAAACCGATAGTTATCAAAACTATATTAAAAACTTACACAACTAACCCTGGACTATTTGAGACTTTCCACTTTACTCTAAAACTTTTAATATATATATAAAAAGTTTATATTTTTTTTATTACAAAAAAAATATATAAACACACACACCTCCATCTCTCTCTCTTTTTCCCGGGACCACCACCGCCGCTCCGGCCACCGAAAAACTTTTTCGGCGAGTTTTCCGGCCGAGTCCAAAAATGTAGATCGACCCCCGATCTATCCGATCCCCACCACCACGCGCCGTCACGCGCCTCTCCATCACCACCACCCACTCACCACCGCTGCCGCCACCACAACATCACCACCTCACGCACCACCCCGTCATCATCATCACTCTGCCATGCACCACAGCCGCCCCATCCCTCTCTCCACTTCAGCCGACACCATCTACCGCCGCCTACACCATTACCACAGATCCACCACCACCACTGCTACAACACCACCGCAACCCCATCACCCTATCACCACCACCATCGCAACAGCAGCACCAATAAGGGTGTGTTGGGTTATGGCAGCCCCAAAAGGGTGCGTTGGTTTGTTATAAACGACACCCAAAGGGGTGCGTTTTGGTTTTTGCACCGACCAGGGTGCGTTTGGTTTAGTATGAACAACAATAGGGTGCGTTTGGTTTTATAAAACGCCCACAAGGGTGCGTTTGGATCTGGGTTACCAGATTAGGGTGCGTTTTGTTCTTAGCCACACCACATAGGGTGCGTTTGGTTGTTATTAAAACCACATAGGGTGCGTTTGGTTTAGTATAAACAACAATAGGGTGCGTTTGGTTTTATAAAACGCCCACAAGGGTGCGTTTGGATCTGGGTTACCAGATTAGGGTGCATTTTGTTCTTACCCGCACCACATAGGGTGCGTTTGGTTGTTATTAAAACCACATAGGGTGCGTTTGGTTTAATAGATACTGCCAAAAGGGGCGTTTGGCTTAGCAGTTTCGCAATAAGTGTGCGTTTGGGTTAGCAGATTTCCGAATAGGGTTCGTTTGGGTTAACAGATTACCGAAAAGGGTGTGTTTGGAATTATTAAAAACAGTAAGGGTGCGTTTGGTTGGTTTATTAGCAGCAGTTAGGGTGCGTTTGGCTGAGGGTTTGGCACCAAGGGGTGTGTTTGGTTCTAAGTGAAGCACAAGAGGGTGCGTTTGGTTTGGAAGATTCACCATATAGGTGTGTTTGGTTTTAGCAGAAATACACTAAGGGTGCGTTTGGTTTATCAGAAACGACATAAGGGTGCGTTTGGTTTTAGAGACAGCCCTTAGGGCGTGTTTGATTTATAATAATCGATTAATAAAATTATTACGAGATTTATAAATATAAAACCGGATATATATTGGTGGTTTAAATGGTTAAATAAATATGATATTTAATATTTTGTTTAGTTTAGATATAATAACATATATATATATATTATATCTAAAACACGCGGGTGTTTGAAACATTGAAACGCGAGTATAATTGCAACATGGATTGAATTTCATAAAAATGGAAAATGTGGTTTAAACGAAAAGGTCATGACGACATTTATATAAATTACTATACTTAATAAATTTCGTTACAATTTCTATTATCTTAGAAAAACCGATTAAAGACGAAGTTATATAGTCTTAAGATCGTTAATTTGTAATTATACAATAACCAGATAAACGAACGAGAACTACACTTTTGTAAATGGGACAACTAGTTTAACTAAGACCCGTCGAGGAAACGAATACTAAATTATAAAATATTATTTTATAATTCCCGATTAATGGACAAAGTAAAGACTTTAAACATGTGTTTACTTTTATACAAGAACTTTTATTTAATTAAGTGGTGATTTTCGAAAACATGTCAAACTGTTTGGTTTGATTAATTACTCACACTTCTTATATAATACTTGCAAAGTATTATACATTTCATATTAATCCTTGGATTGTTTGTCTTTGTCATATAATTCACGATATGAATTATACACTTGTTCATTCTTAATATATGTAATATATATAATACGGAATAATATATTTACCATTCTTTTGCGGTTTATCTTTTCGATTTATTTTATTTAAAACCAACCACCCAAAAAAAAAACTAATTACAACTTAGAAAGAGGGAAATCTAAAAAAAAATCTTTTTTTATCAACCGTTGTTTCGGCGTTGATGTAACCCATTCAATCGGGGGGGAAAAACCTGAAATAACATTATCCTAGGGTAGTGGGGGGTCATAAAGGCCGTTTTAGATTAAAATAAATAAAAACGCTACTCTTGGTCGGAGCCGTTCCGGGTTTCCGTTTCGTTGTTATTGCTTTAAATATGTGCCATTTTCGGCCAAATTCGTCTCTGCAACATCAAATGTGAGTTTATAAGCCCCATGTTTAACTTTATTTTTTTTTCATATATTTTGGGGGTGGAGAAGTACCTGGGCATGTTTGCAAAATGCATTTTTACATGGTTGGATTTTACCTTGTTTTGGTTTTCATACCTCATTTATATATTTCTCGCGGACGGGAAGATACAATTCTACTTGGTTTAAATTTTTGAACGTAAAACCACATACTTTTACTTTTTATGATTACAGGTTTAGGCTTAGGTTGCATTGAAAACTGTAAAAATCACTTGGGGTAGGGTGTGAGGCGGGACTTGTTATGGAAATAGATTCTATTCGGGATTGGACAAATCCCCGTTCGGGGATTTAGCTATCCACTGGGCAAACGATCGTTGAATATAAAACATTGTCGGAATTTACGAATTGGTTGAGGTCTTCAGGGCCAACAAATTTACATACACATGAATATTTTAGAAATTAACCCCAGGTGTTTGTTTTTGGAAGGGGGGGGGGGGAACCAACCTAATTGGGATGGGTTACCATTATTATTTCCATTAATGGCCCGGGTGTTCTTGAAGGGGAACAAACCTACGATGGGTACACATCTTATTGTGCCTTTGAATAAAAAGTGGCATAATACAAAGTCTAAAGTCGTTAGTTTTCATTGAAAACTTAGAGTAATTATTAAATCATTGTTTATTTCTCAACATTGGATATTTACTGTTGGCTTGAAATAAATAGTGGCAAATTAAATAACTTGAAAACATTTTGGTGAATATATTATTTAAAAATAGCATTTACATGCTTTGGGGAAACCAATTTGCGGTTTTTTTGGTTCAACGTTCCATAACGTACAATTTTTGTGACTTATTTTGGGGATTGGATATGGTCAGCATAACTGTACTAAAAAAAAAAAAAAAAAAACATTTGATTTCTAAAAAAACCATTACTTAACAAATTTTGGAAGGAACATTCTAAGGATTTAAATGGGTCATTAACACACTTTAAACAGAGAAAACCTTGGTTCAAACCCAATTTTTACTTAAAACAAAAATCTATGGAACTCAGCAAAACTTTATGTTGACCAACTTTTTAAGCATTGGTTTTCTCAGGTGAACTTAGGATGTTTGGCCTACTTGATGTGCACTAGAGTTTCACTAAAAAATTTGGGGACAAGTTTGCAATTCATGGATTTCTACTTACATTTATACTAAAATATGATCAAAAATCTCATTGAGGTTGTTTTTCAAGCTTTTCATTTAGTGATGCAATTATGGGGACCAAAATGTTATATCAATTCTTAGGAATAATCATCGAGATTACTACTTTTCAAAAAACACAACACATTTAAGAGATCGTTCTCTTGTAAATCTAGCGCTTGTTGTATTATGGAAGTAACGGCCCCCGGGGACACTCATTTTGCTTGTGAACATTTTTAAGGGTGTTAGCTTAACTAAAGTAATTATATTATATATATATATATATATGCATAGCAAATTAGATTGATAGTTCTTGTTGTTGTAATTGTTTTGATAGTTTACTGATTATGTTTCAAGTGTTTAATCTCATTTTAAAACATAAACTGTGAAAGTCAACTATGGTCAATGGTAAAAAAGTCAACTATATTAGTCAACAGACTGGTCAATGGTCATCCAAAGTCAAACAGTCAATATCAGGTCAAAGGTCAAACTAGGTCAATATGAGTCAACAGGTCAAACTGGCTTGAGGTCTTATTTCGCGGATTAAAACCTGTGCATATTTCGCGAGTTTTAAACTGTGCATAATTTGTGGGTTTTAACCTGTGCATGTATATTTCGCTGTTCTTGACCAACGCATATTTCGCGGTCAAGAATAATGCATATTTCATTGGATTCAACCAACCCTTAAACACAAACTCCTATCCAATTTAAACAATTCCAAACACATATAAAATAACCACTAAGCAGACATGAACGTATTCAAGCATTTTAAAACAAAATTCTACACCATTCGAACCTTATTCTAATATTTTAAACACAAGAACGAGTATACCACACATATTAAACTACAAGTGATCTAAGATTTATCATTAGTGTGTCTAGAGGACCTTATGACATACAAAAGACATCACAATGATAGAACACACATCAAGACACAAAGACTTCCATATTTCGCGGTCAAGAAATTAAGATACCCAAGTGGAGTGAAACCTAACAACATATCAGTGTTTCTAAGGCACAAGGGATCCTTATATCATGCAAATATCCTAAACCCATGAACACCCAAACATTCTTGCACATTTCGTATTATATACGACCTAAAAATCACATGTATCTCACAAACAGTTACACCACAATCAAAACTGTGTTACATGCTTCTTAATCAACCCCTAACATACAAAATCCCCATGTTTAATTTGACTTAAACTCACTTTCGTTCCTATGAACCCTAATTTTGAAAATTAGGGATTTCGAGTGTTCCTAAGCAAATTAAACCGATTCCTGTTGCTAGATTGATGTTTAGGAGATAAGGATCATGTGTCTAGTTTATCTAGCTCTGATACCAATTGTAAGATATCAAATCACACAATCTAACAATTAAAAAAAAGAAAGAAAACTAGAGAGAGAAAGAGTGGTTAGAACACTTAGAGAGAGAAAAAATAAGAACTATGTTTATTACCAAATGAACCAACACCCTCTCCAAGGCATGGAGAGGGTATTTATACTATTCTTAGGGCCGATCACCCCTTGGATAGTCCATGGGTTGACCCGGTTAGCTTACTTATTACACAATGTTTAACTACGAGCTAAGAACTAGTATTTTGGAAGTGACCGAGTCTTTTTTCGATTCCTA